>JABKBU010000015.1:0-83729 GCA_014182895.1 Angophora floribunda
TTTGAAGCTTATGTGTCCTAATTTGGTTTAATTGCTTGAATCACCATAGCTAATGAGCTTGGAAATGATCTAATTTGGCGGTAGTTATCTTCATTTGGATTGTATTAGTTCCTTGGAAAGATTAGGCTAATGCTTGAGGGCCATAAGATCATTCTACGTGAAGGACTTCCCATTTGAAGCTTATGTGTCCAAAATTTGGTTTATTTCTTGATTCACATAGCTAATGAGCTTGGAAATGATCTAATTTAGTGGTAGTTATTTTCTTTTGGATTCTATTAGTTCCTTGGAGTGATTAGGCTAATGCTTGAGAGCCATAAGATCATTCTAAGTGAAGGACTTCCCATCTAAGGCATATGTGACCTCATTTGGTTTAGTCGCACGATCACCAAAGCTAATGAGCATGGAAATGATCCAATGTAGTGGTAGTTATCTTCATATGGTCTCTCTTACTTCCTTGGAAAGATTAGGCTAATGCTTGAGAGCCAAAGGATCATTCTAGGTGAAGGACTTCCCATTTGTAGCTTATGTCTCCTAATTTGGTTTACTTCCTTGATCACCATAGCGAATGAGCTTGGAAATGACCTAATTTAGTGTTAGTTGTCTTTATTTGGATTCAATTAGTTCCTAAGAATGATTAGGCTAATACTTGACAGCCATAAGATCATTATACGTGAAGGACTTCCCATTTGAAGCTTATGTGTCCAAAATTGGTTTAATTCCTTGATTCACATAGCTAATGAGCTTGGATATGATCTAATTTAGTGGTAGTTTTCATCATTTGGATTCTATTTGTTCCTGGGAGTGGTTTGGCTAATGCTTGAGGGCCATATGATCATTCTAAGTGAAGGACTACCCATCTAAGGCATATGTGACCTCATTTGGTTTAGTCGCACGATCACCAAAGCTAATGAGCATGGAAATGATCTACAGTAGTGGAAGTTTTCTTCATATGGTCTCTATTAGTTCCTTGCGAAGATTAGACTAATCCTTGAGAGCCAAAAGATCATTCTAGGTGAAGGACTTCCCATTTGAAGCTTATGTGTCTTAATTTGGTTTAAGTGCTTGATCCCCATAGCTAATGTGCTTGGAAATGATCTAATTTAGTGGTAGTTGTTTTCATTTGGATTCTATTAGCTCCATGGAATGATTATGCTAATGCTTGAGAGCCATATGATCATTCTAAGTGAAGGACTTCTCATTCGAGGGATATGTGACCTCATTTGGTTTAGTCGCACGATCTCCATAGCTAATGAGCTTGGAAATGATCTAATTTAGTGGTAGTTATTTTCTTTTGGATTCTATTTGTTCCTGGGAGTGATTAGGCTAATGCTTGAGAGCCATAAGAACATTCTAAGTGAAGGACTTCCCATTTTAAGCTTATGTGTCCAAAATTGGTTTAATTCCTTGATTCACTTAGCTAATGAGCTTGGATATGATCTAATTTAGTGGTAGTTTTCATCATTTGGATTCTATTTGTTCCTAGGAGTGGTTTGGCTAATGCTTGAGGGCCATATGATCATTCTAAGTGAAGGACTTCCCATTTTAAGGTTATGTGTCATAAATTCGTTTAATTTCTTGGTCCACATAGCTAATGAGCTTGGAAATGATCTAATTTAGTGGTAGTTATTTTATTTGGGATTATATTAGTTCCTGGGAGTGATTAGGCTAATGCTTGAGAGCCATAAGATCATTCTAAGTGAAGGACTTCCCATCTAAGGCATATGTGACCTCATTTGGTTTAGTCGCACGATCTCCAAAGCTAATGAGCATGGAAATGATCTACAGTAGTGGAAGTTATCTTCATATGGTCTCTATTAGTTCCTTGGAAAGATTAGACTAATGCTTGAGAGCCAAAAGATCATTCTAAGTGAAGGATATCCCATTTGAAGCTTATGTGTCCTAATTTGGTTTAATTCCTTGATCACCATAGCTAATGAGCATGGAAATGATCTAATTTAGTGGTAGTTGTCTTCATTTGGATTCAATTAGTTCCTAGGAATGATTAGGCTAATGCTTGAGAGCCATAAGATCATTCTATGTGAAGGACTTCCCATTTGAAGCTTATGTCTCCTAATTTGGTTTAATTCCTTGATTCCATAGCTAATGAGCTTGGAAATGATCTAATTTAGTGGTAGTTATCTTCATTTGGATTCTATTAGTTCCTAAGAGTGATTAGGCTAATGCTTGAGAGCCATAAGATCATTCTAAATGAAGGACTTCCCATTTGAAGCTTATGTGTCCTAAATTGGTTTAATTCCTTGATCCACACGGCTAATGAGCTTGGAAATGATCTTATTTAGTGGTAGTTGTATTCATTTAGATTCTATTAGTTCCTGGGAGTGGTTTGGCTAATGCTTGAGAGCCATAAGATCATTCTAAATGAAGGACTTCCCATCTAAGGCATATGTGACCTCATTTGGTTTTTGTCGCACGATCACCAAAGCTAATGAGCATGGAAATGATCTAATTTAGTGAAAGTTATCTTCATATGGTCTCTATTAGTTCCTTGCGAAGATTAGACTAATGCTTGAGAGCCAAAAGATCATTCTAGGTGAAGGACTTTGCATTTGAAGTGTATGTATCTTAATTTGGTTTAAGTCCTTGATCCCCAAAGCTAATGAGCTTGGAAATGATCTAATTTAGTGGTAGTTGTCCTCATTTGGATTCTATTAGCTCCTTGGAATGATTAGGCTAATGCTTGAGAGCCATAAGATCATTCTAAGTGAGGGACTTCTCATTCGAGGGATATGTGACCTCATTTGGTTTAATTCCTTGATCTCACCATAGCTAATGAGCTTGGAAATGATCTAATTTAGTGGTAGTTATTTTTATTTGGATTCTATTTAGTTCCTGGAGTGATTAGGCTAATGCTTGAGAGCCATAAGATCATTCTAAGTGAAGGACTTCCCATTTAAGGCATATGTGTCTAATTTGGTTTAATTCCTTGATCACCATAGCTAATGAGCTTGGAAATGATCTAATTTAGTGGTAGTTTTGTTCATTTGGATTCTATTAGTTCCTAGGAAAGATTTGGCTAATGCTTGAGAGCCATAAGATCATTCTAAGTGAAGGACTTCCCATTTGAAGCTTACGTGTCCTAATTTGGTTCAATTTCTTGATCCCCATAGCTAATGAGCTTGGAAATGATCTAATTTAGTGGTAGTTTTTTCATTTGGATTCTATTAGTTCATGGAGTGATTAGGCTAATGCTTGAGAGCCATAAGATCATTCTAAGTGAACGACTTCCCATTTGAAGCATATGTGACCTCATTTGGTTTAGTCGCACTATCTCCATAGCTAATGAGCTTGGAAATGATCTAATTTAGTGGTAATTATTTTCTTTTGGATTCTATTAGTTCCTTGGAGTGATTAGGCTAATGCTTGAGAGCCATAAGATCATTCTAGGTGAAGGACTTCCCATTTGAAGCTTATGTGTCCTAAATTGGTTTAATTCTTTGATTCACATAGCTAATGAGCTTGGATATGATCTAATTTAGTGGTAGTTATCTTCATTTGGATTCTATTAGTTCCTGGGAGTGATTAGGCTAATGCTTGAGAGCCATAAGAACATTCTAAGTGAAGGACTTCCCATTTTAAGCTTATGTGTCCTAAATTGGTTTAATTTCTTGGTCCACATAGCTAATGAGCTTGGAAATGATCTAATTTAGTGGTAGTTATTTTCATTTGGATTCTATTAGTTCCTGGGAGTGATTAGGCTAATGCTTGAGAGCCATAAGATCATTCTAAGTGAAGGACTTCCCATCTAAGGCATATGTGACCTCATTTGGTTTAGTCGCACGATCAGCAAAGCTAATGAGCATGGAAATGCTCTACTGTAGTGGTAGTTATCTTCATATGGTCTCTATTAGTTCCTTGGAAAGATTAGACTAATGCTTGAGAGCCAAAAGATCATTCTAGGTGAAGGACTTTGCATTTGAAGCTTATGTGTCTTAATTTGGTTTAAGTCCTTGATCCCCATAGCTAATGAGCTTGGAAATGATCTAATTTAGTGGTAGTTGTCTTCATTTGGATTCTATTAGCTCCTTGGAATGATTAGGCTAATGCTTGAGAGCCATAAGATCATTCTAAGTGAGGGACTTCTCATTCGAGGGATATGTGACCTCATTTGGTTTAGTCGCACTATCTCCATAGCTAATGAGCTTGGAAATGATCTAATTTAGTGGTAGTTATTTTCTTTTGGATTCTATTAGTTCCTGGGAGTGGTTTGGCTAATGCTTGAGGGCCATATGATCATTCTAAATGAAGGACTTCCCATTTTAAGCTTATGTGTCCTAAATTGGTTTAATTCCTTGATTCACATAGCTAATGAGCTTGGATATGATCTAATTTAGTGGTAGTTTTCATCATTTGGATTCTATTTGTTCCTAGGAGTGGTTTGGCTAATGCTTGAGGGCCATATGATCATTCTAAGTGAAGGACTTCCCATTTTAAGGTTATGTGTCCTAAATTGGTTTAATTTCTTGGTCCACATAGCTAATGAGCTTGGAAATGATCTAATTTAGTGGTAGTTATTTTCTTTTGGATTCTATTAGTTCCTTGGAGTGATTAGGCTAATGCTTGAGAGCCATAAGATCATATTAATTGAAGGACTTCCCATCTAAGGCACATGTGACCTCATTTGGTTTAGTCGCACGATCACCAAAGCTAATGAGCATGGAAATGATCTACAGTAGTGGAAGTTATCTTCATATGGTCTCTATTAGTTCCTTGGAAAGATTAGGCTAATGCTTGAGAGCCAAAAGATCATTCTAGGTGAAGGACTTCCCATTTGAAGCTTATGTGTCCTAATTTGGTTTAATTCCTTGATCACCATAGCGAATGAGCTTGGAAATGACCTAATTTAGTGTTAGTTGTCTTTATTTGGATTCAATTAGTTCCTAGGAATGATTAGGCTAATACTTGACAGCCATAAGATCATTCTAGGTGAAGGACTTCCCATTTGAAGCTTATGTGTCCTAAATTGGTTTAATTCCTTGATTCATATAGCTAATGAGCTTGCATATGATCTAATTTATTGGTAGTTTTCATCATTTGGATTCTATTTGTTCCTGGGAGTGGTTTGGCTAATGCTTGAGGGCCATAAGATCATTCTAAATGAAGGACTTCCCATTTTAAGCTTATGTGTCCTAAATTGGTTTAATTACTTGATCCACATAGCTAATGAGCTTGGAAATGATCTAATTTAGTGGTAGTTTTTTTCTTTTGGATTCTATTGGTTCCTGGGAGTGATTAGGCTAATGCTTGAGAGCCATAAGATCATATTAAGTGAAGGACTTCCCATCTAAGGCATATGTGACCTCATTTGGTTTAGTCGCACGATCACCAAAGCTAATGAGCATGGAAATGATCTACAGTAGTGGAAGTTATCTTCATATGGTCTCTCTTACTTCCTTGGAAAGATTAGGCTAATGCTTGAGAGCCAAAAGATCATTCTAGGTGAAGGACTTCCCATTTGTAGCTTATGTCTCCTAATTTGTTTTAATTCCTTGATCACCATAGCGAATGAGCTTGGAAATGACCTAACTTAGTGGTAGTTGTCTTTATTTGGATTCAATTAGTTCCTGGGAATGATTAGGCTAATACTTGACAGCCATAAGATCATTCTAGGTGAAGGACTTCCCATTTGAATCTTATGTGTCCTAATTTGGTTTAATTCCTTGATTCACATAGCTAATGAGCTTGGATATGATCTAATTTAGTGGTAGTTTTCATCATTTGGATTCTATTTGTTCCTAGGAGTGGTTTGGCTAATGCTTGAGGGCCATATGATCATTCTAAATGAAGGACTTCCCATTTTAAGCTTATGTGTCCTAAATTGGTTTAATTACTTTATCCACATAGCTAATGAGCTTGGAAATGATCTAATTTAGTGGTAGTTTTTTTCTTTTGGATTCTATTGGTTCCTGGGAGTGATTAGGCTAATGCTTGAGAGCCATAAGATCATTTAAGTGAAGGACTTCCCATTAAGGCATATGTGACCTCATTTGGTTTAGTCGCACGATTTCACTTCCCAAGATTAGCTAATGAGCATGGAAATGATCTAATTTAGTGGAAGTTGTCTTCATTTGGTCTCTCTTACTTCATTGGAATGATTAGGCTAATGCTTGAGAGACATAAGATCATTTGAAGTGAGCGACTTGCCATATGAAGCATATGTGTCCTAATTTGGTTGATCACCATAGCAAATGAACTTGTGAATGATCTAATTTACTGGTAGTTATCTTTATTTGGATTCAAGTAGTTCCTGGGAATGATTAGGCTAACAGTTGACAGCCATAAGATCATTTAAGGTGAAGGACTTCCCATTTGAAGCTTATGTGACCTAATTTGGTTTAATTCTTTGATTCACAATAGCTAATGAGCTTGGAAATGATCTAATTTAGTGGTAGTTTTCTTCATTTGGTCTCTATTTGTTCCTTGGAAAGATTAGGCTAATGCTTGAGAGCCAAAGATCATTCTAGGTGAAGGACTTCCCATTTAAGCTTATGTGTCCTAATTTGGTTTAATTACTTGATCACCATAGCTAATGAGCTTGGAAATGATCTAATTTAGTGGTAGTTATTTTTATTTGGATTCTATTAGTTCCTAAGAATGATTAGGCTAATGCTTGAGAGCCATAAGATCATTCTAAGTGAAGGACTTCCCATTTAAGCTTATGTGTCCAAATTTGGTTTAATTCCTTGATTCACATAGCTAAAGAGCTTGGAAATGATCTAATCTAGTGGTAGTTGTCTTCATTTGGATTCTATTAGTTCCTTGGAAAGATTAGGCTAATGCTTGAGAGCCATATGATCATTCCTAGTGAAGGACATCCCATTTGAAGCTTACGTGTCCTAATTTGGTTCAATTCCTTGATCCCCATAGCTAATGAGCATGGAAATGATCTAATTTAGTGGTAGTGACCTTCATTTGGATTCTATTAGTTCCTGGGAATGATTAGGCTAATGCTTGAGAGCCATAACGTCATTCTAAGTGAAGGACTTCCCATTTGAAGCTTATGTGTCTTAATTTGGTTTAAGTGCTTGATCCCTATAGCTAATGAGCTTGGAAATGATCTAATTTAGTGGTAGTTATTTTCTTTTGGATTCTATTAGTTCCTTGGAGTGATTAGGCTATTGCTTGAGAGCCATAAGATCATTCTAAGTGAAGGACTTCTCATTTGAGGCATATGTGACCTCATTTGGTTTGGTCGCACGATCTCCATAGCTAATGAGCTTGGAAATGATCTAATTTAGTGGTAGTTATTTTCATTTGGATTCTATTAGTTCCTGGGAATGATTAGGCTAATGCTTGAGAGCCATAAGATCATTCTAAGTGAAGGACTTCCCATTTGAAGCTTATGTGTCCTAAATTGGTTTAATTCCTTGATTCATATAACTAATGATCTTGGAAATGATCTAATTTAGTGGTAGTTTTCACCATTTGGATTCTATTTGTCCTGGGAGTGGTTTGGCTAATGCTTGAGGGCCACATGATCAATCTAAATTAAGGATTTCCCATTTTAAGCTTATGTGTCCTAAATTGGTTTAATTCTTGATCACATAGCTAATGAGCTTGGAAATGATCTAATTTAGTGGTAGTTTTTTCATTTGGATTCTATTAGTTCCTTGGAGTGATTAGGCTAATGCTTGAGAGCCATAAGATCATTCTAAATGAAGGACTTCCCATTTAAGCTTATGTGTCCTCATTTGGTTTAATTTGCTTGATCCCATAGCTAATGAGCATGGAAATGATCTAATTTAGTGGTAGTTTCTTCATTTGGATTCTATTACTTTCCTGGAATGATTAGGCTAATGCTTGAGAGCCATAAGATCATTCTAAGTGAAGGACTTCCAATTGGAGGCATTTGTGACCTCATTTGGTTTAGTTGCATGATCTCCATAGCTAATGAGCTTGGAAATGATCTAATTTAGTCGTAGTTGTCTTCATTTGGATTCTGTTATTGCCTGGGAAAAATTAGGCTAATGCTTGAGAGCCATAAGATCATTCTAAGTGAAGGACTTCCCATTTGAAGCTTATGTGTCCTAATTTGGTTTAATTCCTTGATACACATAGCTAATGAGCTTGGATATGATCTAATTTAGTGGTAGTTTTGGGAAGTCTTTCACTTAGAATGATCTTATGGCTTCATTTGGATTCTAATTTTTCCTGGGAATGATTTGGCAAATGAAGATCAACTACCACTAAATTAGATCATTTCCAAGCTCATTAGCTATGGTGATCAAGGAATTAAACCAAATTAGGACAAATAAGCTTCAAATGGGAAGTCCTTCACTTAGAATGATCTTTGGCTCTCAAGCATTAGCCTAATCACTCCTAGGAACTAATAGAATCCAAATGAAGATAACTACCACTAAATTAGATCATTTCCAAGCTCATTAGCTATGGAGATGAAACGACTAAACTAAATGAGGTCACATATGCCTCAAATGGGAAGTCCTTCACTTAGAATGATCTTATGGCTCTCAAGCATGAGCATGATCATTCCAAGGAACTCATAGAATCCAAATAAAGGTAACTACCACTAAATTAGATCATTGCCAAGCTCATTAGCTATTGTGATCAAGGAATTAAACTAAATACGAACACATAAGCTTCAAATGGGAAGTCCTTCACTTAGAATGATATTTTGGTGCTCAAGCATTAGCCTAATCTTTTCCAGGACTGAATTGAATCCAAGTGAAGATATCTACCACTAAATTAGATCATTTCCAAGCTCATTAGCTATGGAGATCGTGCGACTAAACCAAATGAGGTCACATATGCCTCAAATGGGAAGTCCTTCACTTAGAATGATCTTATGGCTCTCAAGCATTAGCCTAATCATTCCCAGGAACTAATAGAATCCAAATAAGGATAACTAGCACTAAATTTGATCATTTCCAAGCTCATTAGCCGTGGTGACCATCTAACTAAACCAAATGAGGTTACATATGCCTCAAATGGGAAGTCCGTCACTTAGAATGATCTTTTGGCTCTCAAGCATTAGCCTAATCATTCCTAGGAACTAATAGAATCCAAATGAAGATAACTACCACTAAATTAGATCATTTCCAAGCTCATTAGCTGTGGGGATCAAGGACTTAAACCAAATCAGGACACATAAGCTTCAAATGGGATGTCCTTCACTTAGAATGATCTTCTGGCTCTAAAGCATTAGCCTAACCATTCCTAGGAACAAATAGAATCCAAATGAAGATAACTACCACTAAATTAGATCATTTCCAAGCTCATTAGCTATGGAGATCAAGGAATTAAACCAAATAAGGACATATAAGCTTCAAATGGGATGTCCTTCACTTGGAATGATCTTTTCGCTCACAAGCATTAGCCCAATCTTTCCTAGGAACTAATAGAATCCAAATGAAGACAACTACCACTAAATTAGATCATTTCCAAGATCATTAGCTGTGTGGATCAAGGACTTAAACCAAATGAGGTCACATATGCCTCAAATGGGAGGTCCTTCACTTAGAATGATCTTATGGCTCTCAAGCATTAGCCTAATCATTCCAAGGAACTAATAGAATCCAAATAAAGAGAACTACCACTAAATTAGATCATTTCCAAGCTCATTAGCTATGGGGATCAAGGAATTAAACCAAATGAGGACAGATATGCCTCAAATGGGAAGTCCTTCCCATAGATTGATCTTATGGCTCTTAAGCATTACCTCAATCTTTCCCATGAACTAATAGAATCCAAATGAAGAAAACTACCACTAAATTAGATCATTTCCAAGCTCATTAGCTGTGGAGATAAAGGAATTAAACAAATTAGGACACATAAGCTTCAAATGGGAAGTCCTTCACAAAGAATGATCTTATGGCTCTCAAGCATTAGCCTAATCATTCCAGGAACTAATTGAATCCAAATGAAGACAACTACCACTAAATTAGATCATTTCCAAGCTTATTAGCTGTGGGGATCAAGAAATTAAACCACATTAGGACACATAAGCTTCAAATGGGCAGTTCTTCACATAAAATGATCATTTGGCTCTTATCCTAATCTTTCCAAGGAACTAATAGAATTCAAATGAAGATAACTGCCACTAAATTAGATCTTTTCCAAGATCATTAGGAATGGGGATAAAAGAATTAAACCAAATTAGGACACATGAGCTTCAAATGGGAAGTACTTCACTTAGAATGATCTTTTGGCTCCAAAGCATTTGCCTAATCATTAAAAGGAAATAATTGAATCCTAATGAAGACAACGACCACTAAATTAGATCATTCCAAGCTCATTAGCTATGGTGATCAAGGAATTAAACTAAATTAGGACACATAAGCTTCAAATGGGAACTCCTTCACATAGAATGATCTTATGGCTCTCAAGCATTAGCATGATCATTCCAAGGAACTCATAGAATCCAAATGAAGATAACTACCACTAAATTAGATCATTTCCAAGCTCATTAGCTATGGAGATCATGCGACTAAACCAAATGAGGTCACATATGCCTCAAATGGGAAGTCCTTCACTTAGAATGATCTTATGGCTCTCAAGCATTAGCCTAATCATTCCCAAGAACTAATAGAATCCAAATGAAGATAACTACCACTAAATTAGATCATTTCCAAGCTCATTAGCTATGGTGATCAAGGAATTAAACCAAATGAGGACACATATGCCTCAAATGGTAATTCCTAAATTTAGAATGATCTTATTGCTCTCAAGCATTTGCCTAATCATTCCCAGGAAATAATAGAATCCAAATGAAGACAACTACCACTAAATTAGATCATTTCCAAGCTCAATAGCTGTTGGCATTATGGACTTAAACCAAATTAGGACACATAAGCTTCAAATGGGTTGTCCATCACTTAGAATGATCTTTTGGCACTCAAGCATTGGCATAATCATTCCCATGAAATAATAGAATCCAAATGAACATAACTACCACTAAATTAGATCATTTCCAAGCTCATTAGCTATGGGTGATAAACAAAATTAGGACACATAATTAAACCAAATAGGACACATAAGCTTCAAATGGGAAGTCCTCAACTTAGAATGATCTTTTGGCTCTAGCATTAGCCTAATCTTTCACAGGAGCTAATAGAATGGAAATGTAGATAACTACCCCCAAATTAGATCATTTCCAAGCCCATTAGCTATGGTGATTAAGAAATTAAAAAAAATTATGACACATATGCTTCATATGGGATGTCCTTCATTTAGAATGATCTTATGGCTCTCAAGCATTAGCCTAATCATTCCAAGGAACTAATAGAATCCAAATAAAGAGAACTACCACTAAATTAGATCATTTCCAAGCTCATTAGCTATGGTAATGAAGGAATTAAACCAAATTAGAATACATAAGCTACAAATGGGAAGTCCTTCACCTAGAATGATCTTTTGGTTCTCAAGCATTAGCCTAATCTTTCCAAGGAACTAATAGAATCCATATGAAGATAACTACCATTAAATTAGATCATTCCCAAGTTCATTAGCTATGGTTATCAAGGAATTAAAACAAATTAGGACGCATAATCTTCAAATGGGAAGTCCTTCACTTAGAGTGATCTTTTAGCTCCCTAGCATTTGCCTAATCATTCCTAGGAAATAATTGAATCCTAATGAAGACAACGACCACTAAATTAGATCATTTCCAAGCTTATTAGCTGTGGGGATCAAGAAATTAAACCAAATTAGGACACATAAGCTTCAAATGGGAACCCCTTCACATAGAATGATCTTATGGCTTTCAAGCATTACCATGATTATTCAAGGAACTAATAGAATCCAAATGAAGATAACTACCACTAAATTAGATCATTTCCAAGCTCATTAGCTATGGTGATCAAGGAATTAAACAAAATTAGGACACATAAGCTTCAAATGGGAAGTCCTTCACTTAGAATGATCTTATGGCTCTCAAGCATTAGCCTAATCATTCACAGGAACTAATAGAATCCAAATGAAGATAACTACCACTAAATTAAATCATTTCCAAGCTCATTACCTATGGGGACCAAGTAATTAAACCAAATTAGGACACATAAGATTCAAATGGAAAGTCCTGCACTTAGAATGATCTTATAGCTCTAAAGCATTAGCACGATCATTCCAAGGAATACATAGAATCCAAATGAGGAGAACTACCAATAATTAGATCATTTCCAAGCTCATTAGCTATGGGATCAATAATTAAACCAAATTAGGACACATAAGCTTAAAATGGGAAGTCCTTCACTTAGAATGATCTTATGGCTCTCAAGCATTAGCCTAATCACTCCCAGGAACTAATAGAATCTAAAAGAAAATAACTACCACTAAATTAGATCATTTCCAAGCTCATTAGCTATGTGGATCAAATAATTAAACCAGTTTGGGACACATAAGCTTAAAATGGGAAGTCCTTCATTTAGAATGATCTTATGGCTCTCAAGCTTGAGCCCAATCACTCCCAGGAACTAATAGAATCCAAATGAAGATAACTACCACTAAATTAGATCATTTCCCAGCTCATTAGCTATGTGGATCAAATAATTAAACCAATTTGGGACACATAAGCTTAAAATGGGAAGTCCTTCACTTAGAATAATCTTATGGCTCTCAAGCATTAGCCTAATCATTCCCAGGAACTAATAGAATCCAAATGAAGATAACTACCACTAAATTAGATGATTTCCAAGCTCATTAGCTATGGAGATCAAATAATTAAACTAAATGAGGACACATAAGCTTAAAATGGGAAGTCCTTCACTTAGAATGATCTATATGGCTCTCAAGCATTAGCCCTAATAATTCCCAGGAACTAATAGAATCCAAATGAAAAACTACCACTAAATTAGATCATTTCCAAGCTCATTAGCTATGTGGGATCAAATAATTAAACCAAATGAGGACACATAAGCTTAAAATGGGAAGTCCTTCATTTAGAATGATCTTATGGCTCTCAAGCATTAGCCTAATCATTCCAGGAACTAATAGAATCCAAATGAAGATAACTACCACTAAACTTGATAATTTCCCAGCTCATTAGCTGTGGGGATCAAGGAATTAAGCCAAATTAGGACACATAACCTTCAAATGGGAAGTTCTTCATTTAGAATAATCTTATGGCTCTCAAGCATGAGCCTAATAATTCCCAGGAACTAATAGAATCCAAATGAAGATAACTACCACAAAATTAGATCATTTCCAAGCTCATTAGCTATGGAGATCATGCGACTAAACCAAATGAGGTCACATATGCCTCAAATGGGAAGTCCTTCACTTAGAATGATCTTATGGCTCTCAAGCATTAGCCTAATCATTCCCAGGAACTAATAGAATCCAAATGAAGATAAATACCACTAAATTAGATCATTTCCAAGATCTTCAGCTATGGGGATCGAGGAATTAATCCAAATTAGAACACATAAGCTTCAAATGGGAAGTTCTTCACTTAGAATGATCTTATGGCTCTCAAGCAGTAGCCTAATCTTTCCAAGGAACTAATAGAATCCAAATGAAGAAAACTACCGCTAAATTAGATCATTTCCAAGCTCATTAGCTATGGAGATCATGCGACTAAACCAAATGAGGTCACATATGCCTCAAATGGGAAGTCCTTCACATAGAATGATCTTATGGCTCTCAAGCATTAGCCTAATCATTCCTAGGAACTAATTGAATCCAAATGAAGATAACTACCACTAAATTAGATCATTTCCAAGCTCATTAGCTATGGAGATCAAGCGACTAAACCAAATGAGGACCCATAAGCCTCAAATGGGAAGTCCTCCACTTGGAATGATCATATGGCTCTCAAGCATTAGCCTAATCATTACGATGGACTAATAGAATCCAAATGAAGGTAACTACCACTAAATTAGATCATACACAAGCTCATTAGCTGTGGAGATAAAGCGATGAAACCAAATGAGGACACATATGACTCAAATGGGAAGTCCTTCACTTAGAATGACCTTATGGCTCTCAAGCATTAGCCTAATCATTCCTAGGTACTAATTGAATCCAAATGAAGGTCACTACCACTAAATTAGATCATTTGCAAGCTCATTAGCTGTTGGGATCAAGGAATTGAACCAAATGAGGACAGATATGCCTCAAATGGGATGTCCTTCGCTTGGAATGATCATATGGTTCTCAAGCAGTAGCCTAATCTTTCCAAGGAACTAATAGAATCCAAATGAAGAAAACTACCGCTAAATTAGATCATTTCCAAGCTCGTTAGCTGTGGAGATCTTGTGACTAAACAAAATGAGGACAGATATGCCTCAAATGGGAAGTGCTTCGCTTGGAATGATCATATGGTTCTCATACATTAGCCTAATCATTCCTAGGAACTAATTGAATCCAAATGAGGACAACTACCACTAAATTAGATCATTTCCAAGCTCGTTAGCTATGGAGATCTTGCGACTAAACCAAATGAGGACAGATATGCCTCAAATGGGAAGTCCTTAACTTGGAATGATCTTTTTGCTCCCAAGCATTAGCCTAATCTTTCCAAGGAACTAATAGAATCCAAATGAAGAGAACTACCACTAGATTAGGTCGTTTCCAAACTCATTAGCCGTGGTGACCATGTGACTGTACCAAATGAGGTCATATAACCATCAAATGGAAATCTTTCACTTGGAATGATCTTTTGGCTCACAAGCAATACCCTTATCTTTCCTAGGAACTAATAGAATCCAAATGAAGATAACTACCAGTAAATTAGGTCATTTACAAGCTCATTAGCTATGGAGATCAAGTGACTAAACCAAATGAGGACACGTATGCCGCAAATTGGAAGTCTTTCACTTGGAATGATCTTATGGCTCTCAAGCCCTAATCATTACGAGGAACTAATAGAATCGAAATGAAGAAAACTACCACAAAATTAGATCATTCACAAGCTCATTAGCTATGGAGTGATAGTGATGAAACAAAATGAGGACACATATGCCTTAAATGGGAAGTCCTTTACTTAGAATGATCTTATGGCTCTCAAGGATTAGCCTAATCTTTCCCAGGAACCAATAGAATCCAAATGAAGTGAACTACCACTAGATTAGGTCATTTCCAAGCTCATTAGCTGTGGTGACCATGTGATTGAACCAAATGAGGTCACATAACCTTCAAATGGCAAGTCCTTCACTTGGAATGATGTTTTGGCTCTCAAGCAATACCCTTATCTTTCCTAGGAACTAATAGAATCCAAATGAAGAGAACTACCACTAGATTACGTCATCCAAGCTCATTAGCAGTGGTGACCATGCGACTAAACCAAATGAGGTCACATAAGTTTCAAATGGGAAGTCCTTCACTTGGAATGACCTTTTGGCTCCCAAGCATTAGCCTAATCTTTCCTAGGAACTAATAGAATCTAAATGAAGAGAACTACCACTAGATTAGGTCATTTCCAATCTCACAAGCAGTGGTGACCATGCGACTAAACCAAATGAGGTCACACATTCCTCAAATGGAAAGTCCTTCACTTGGAATGATCTTTTGGCTCTCAAGCATTAGCCTAATCATTCCCAGGAACTAATAGAATCCAAAGAAGAAAACTACCACTAGATTAGGTCATTTCCAAGCTCACAAGCAGTGGTGACCATGCGACTAAACCAAATGAGGTCACATATCCTCAAATGGAAAGTCCACTTGGAATGATCTTTTGGCTCAAAATCAATACCCTAATCTTTCCTAGGAACTAATAGAATCCAAATGAAGAGAACTACCACTAGATTAGGTCATTTCCAAGCTCACAAGCAGTGGTGACCATGCAAGTAAACCAAATGAGGTCACACATTCCTCATATGGAAAGTCCTTCACTTGGAATGATCTTTTGGCTCACAAGCATTAGCCTAATATTTCCCAGGAACTAATAGAATCCAAATGAAGAGAACTACCACTAGATTAGGTCATCCAAGTGCATTAGCAATGGTGACATGCGACTAAACCAAATGAGGTCACATAAGTTTAAAATGGGAAGTCCTTCCCTTGGAATGACCTTTTGGCTCCCAAGCATTAGCCTAACCATTCCCAGGAACTAATAGAATCCAAATCAAGATAACTACCACTAAATTAGATCATTTGCAAGCTCATTAGCTATGGGGATCAAGGAATTAATTCAGATTAGCACACGTAAGCTTTAAATGGGAACCCCTTCACATAGAATGATCTTTTTGCTCTCAAGCATTAGCCTAATCATTCCCAGGAACTAATGGAATCCAAATGAAGATAACTACCACTAAATTAGATCATTTCCAAGCTCATTTAGCTATGGGGATGCGAATTAAACCAAATGAGGTCACATAAGCTTCAAATGAGAAGTCCTTCAGTTGGAATGATCTTTTGGCACCCAAGCATTAGCCTAATCTTTCCAAGGAACTAATAAAATCCAAATGAAGAGAACTACCACTAGATTAGGTCGTTTCCAAGATCATTAGCAGTGGTGACCAAGCGACTAAACCAAACGAGGTCACATAAGTTTCAAATGGGAAGTCCTTCACTTGGAATGATCTTTTGGCTCCCAAGCATTAGCCTAATCATTCCACATAACAAATAGAATCCAAATTAAGAGAACTACCACTAGATTAGGTCATTTCAAGCTCATTAGCCATGGTGACCATGCGACTAAACCAAATGAGGTCACATAACCTTCAAATGGCAAGTCCTTCACTTGGAATGATCTTTTGGCTCACAAGCAATACCCTAATCTTTCCTAGGAACAAATAGAATCCAAATGAAGAGAACTATCACTAGATTAGGTCGTTTCCAAGATCATTAGCAGTGGTGACCATGCGACTAAACCAAATGAGGTCACATATGCCTCAAATGGGAAGTCCTTCACTTGGAATGATTATTGGCTCTCAAGCATTAGCCTAATCTTTCCAAGGAACTAATAAAATCCAAAAGAAGAAAACTACCACTAGATTAGGTCATTTCCAAGCTCGTTAGCCGTGGTGACCATGCGACTAAACCAAATGAGGTCTCATAAGCTTGAAATGGGAAGTCCTTCACTTGGAATGATCTTTTGGCTCACAATCATTATCCTAATCTTCCCCAGGAACTAATAGAATCCAAATGAAGAGAACTACCACTACATTAGATCATTTCCAAGATCTTTAGCTATGTGGATCAAGGAATTAAACCAAATGAGGTCACACATTCCTCAAATGGAAAGTCCTTCACTTGGAATGATCTTTTGGCTCACAAGCATTAGCCTAATATTTCCCAGGAACTAATAGAATCCAAATGAAGGGAACTACCACTAGATTAGGTCATTTCCAATCTCACAAGCAGTGGTGACCATGCGACTAAACCAAATGAGGTCACACATTCCTCAAATGGAAAGTCCTTCACTTGGAATGATCTTTTGGCTCACAAGCATTAGCCAAATCTTTCCACAGAACTAATAGAATCCAAATGAAGAGAACTACCACTAGATTAGGTCATCCAAGCTCAATAGCAGTGGTGACCCTGCGACTAAACCGAATGAGGTCACATAAGTTTCAAATGGGAAGTCCTTCACTTGGAATGATCTTTTGGCTCTCAAGCATTAGCCTAATCATTCCCACGAACTAATAAAATCCAAATCTGGATGAGTACCACTAAATTAGATCATTTGCAAGCTCATTAGCTATGGGGGGATAAAGGAATTAAACGATATTAGGACACATAAGCTTGAAATGGGAAGTCCTTCACTTGGAATGACCTTATGGCTCTCAAGCATTAGCCTAATCATTCCCAGGAACTAATACAATCGAAATGAAAATAACTACTACTAAATTAGATCATTTGCAAGCTCATTAGCTGTGGGGATCAAGGAATTGAACCAAATTAGGACACGTAAGCTTCAAATGGGATGTCCTTCACTAGGAATGATCATATGGTTCTCAAGCATTAGCCTAATCATTCCCAGGAACTAATAGAATCCAAATCTTAAACTACCACTAGATTAGGTCATTTCAAGCTCATTAGCTATGGGGATCAAGGAATTAAACGAAATTAGGACACATAAGCTTCAAATTGGAAGTCCTTCACTTGGAATGATCTTTTTGATCACAAGCATTAACCTAATATTTCACAGGAACTAATAGAATCCAAATGAAGAGAACTACCATTAGATTAGGTCATCCAAGCTCAATAGCAGTGGTGACCCTGCGACTAAACCGAATGAGGTCACATAAGTTTCAAATGGGAAGTCTTTCACTTCGAATGACCTTTCGGCTCCCAAGCATTAGCCTAACCATTCCCAGGAACAAATAGAATCCAAATCAAGATAACTACCACTAAATTAGATCATTTGCAAGCTCATTAGCCGTGGTGACCATCCGACTAAACCAAATGAGGTCACATATGCTTCAAATGCGAAGTCCTTCACTTAGAATGATTTTTTGCTCTCAAGCATTAGCCTAATCTTTCCCAGGAACTAATATAATCCAAATGAAGAGAACTACCACTCCACTAGATCATTTCCAAGATCTTGAGCTATGTGGATCAAGGAATTAAACCAAATTACGACACATAAGCTTCAAATGGGAAGTCCTCCACTTGGAATGATTTTTTGCTCTCAAGCATTAGCCTAATCTTTCCCAGGAAGAAATAGAATCCAAATCAGGATAACTACCACTAAATTAGATCATTTGCAAGCTCATTAGCTGTGGGGATTAAGGAATTAAACGAAATTAGGACACATAAGCGTCAAATGCGAAGTCCTTCACTTGGATTGATCATTTGGCTCAAAGCATTTGCAAATTTTCCTGGGAAATAATAGAATCCAAATCAAGCAAACTACCACTAAATTACATCATTTCCAAGCATTTTAGCTGTGGGGATAAAGGAATTAAACGTAATTAGGACACATAAGCTTCAAATGGGAAGTCCTTCACTTCGAATGATCATTTGGCTCCCAAGCATTAGCCTAATGTTTCCGAAGAACTAATAGAATCCAAATCAAGATAACTACCACTAAATTAGATCATTTCCAAGCTCATTAGCTATGGGGATCAAGGAATTAAACGAAATTAGGACACATAAGCTTGAAATGGGAAGTCCTTCACTTGGATTGATCATTTGGCTCCCAAGCATTTGCAAATCTTTCCTGGGAACTAATAGAATCCAAATCAAGCAAACTACCACTAAATTAGATCATTTCCAAGCTCATCAGCAGTGGTGACCATGCAACTAAACCAAATGAGGTCACATAAGTTTAAATGAGAAGTCCATCACTTGGAATTATCATTTGGCTCCCAAGCATCAGCCTAATCATTCCAAAGAACTAATAGAATCCAAATCAAGATAACTACCACTAAATTAGATCATTTCCAAGATCATTAGCTATGGGGATCAAGGAATTAAACCAAATGAGGTCACATAAGCTTCAAATGGGAAGTCCTTCACTTGGATTGATCATTTGGCTCCAAGCATTAGCCAAATCTTTCCGGGAACTAATAGAATCCAAATGAAGATAACTACCACTAAATTAGGTCATTTCCAAGCTCATTAGCTATGGGGACCATGAATTAAACTAAATGAGGTCACACAAGCTTCAAATGGGAAGTCCTTCACTTGGAATGATCATTTGGCTCCCAAGCATTAGCCTAATCATTCCAAAGAACTAATAGAATCCAAATCAAGATAACTACCACTAAATTAGATCATTTCCAAGCTCGTCAGCAGTGGTGACCATCCAACTAAACCAAATGAGGTCACATAAGTTTAAATGAGAAGTCCATCACTTGGAATTATCATTTGGCTCCCAAGCATTAGCCTAATCATTCCAAAGAACTAATAGAATCCAAATGAAGAGAACTACCACTAGATTAGGTCATTTCCAAGCTCATTAGCCGTGGTGACCATGCGACTAAACCAAATGAGGGCACAAAAGTTTAAATGAGAAGTCCATCACTTGGAATGATCATTTGGCTCCCAAGCATTAGCCTAATCATTCCAAAGAACTAATAGAATCCAAATCAAGATAACTACCACTAAATTAGATCATTTCCAAGATCATTAGCTATGGGTATCAAGGAATTAAACGAAATTAGGACACATAAGCTTCAAATTGGAAGTCCTTCACTTGGAATGATCTTTTTGAGCTCAAGCATTAGCCTAATATTTCCAAGGAACTAATAGAATCCAAAGAAGAAACTACCACTAGATTAGGTCATTTCCAAGCTCATTAGCCGTGGTGACCATGCGACTAAACCAAATGAGGTCACACAAGCTTCAAATGGGAAGTCCTTCACTTGGAATGATCTTTTGCTTTGAAGAATTAGCCTAATCTTTCCCAGGAACTAATAGAATCCAAATGAAGAGAACTACCACTAGATTAGGACATACAAGCTCAATACCAGTGGTGACCCTGCGACTAAACCGAATGAGGTCACATAAGCTTCAAATGGGAAGTCCTTCAGTTGGAATGATCATTTGGCTCGCAAGCACTAGCCTAATCATTCCGAAGAACTAATAGAATGCAAATCAAGACAACTACCACTAAATTAGATCATTTCCAAGCTCATTAGCCGTGGTGACCATGCGAATTAAACCAAATGAGGTCACACAAGCTTGAAATGGGAAGTCCTTCACTTGGAATGATTTTTGCTCCCAAGCATTAGCCTAATGTTTCCCTGGGAACTAATAGAATCCAAAAAGAGAACTACCACTAGATTAGATCATTTCCAAGCTCATTAGCCATGGTGACCATGCGACTAAACCAAATGAGGTCACACAAGCTTCAAATGGGAAGTCCTTCACTTGGAATGATCTTTGCTCTCAAGCATTAGCCTAATCTTTCCAAGGAACTAATAAATCCAAAAAAGTAAACTACCACTAAATTAGTCATTTCCAAGCTCATTAGCCGTGGTGACCATGCGAATTAAACCAAATGTAGGTCACACAAGCTTGAAATGGGAAGTCCTTCACTTGGAATGATCTTTTGCTCTCAAGCATTAGCCTAATCTTTTCAAGGAACTAATAGAATCCAAAGAAGCAAACTACCACTAAATTAGGTCATTTCCAAGCTCATTAGCCGTGGTGACCATGAATTAAACCAAATGAGGTCACACAAGCTTCAAATGGGAAGTCCTTCACTTGGAATGATTTTTGCTCCCAAGAATTAGCCTAATGTTTCCCAGGAACTAATAGAATCCAAATGAAGAGATCTACCACTAGATTAGTCATTTCCAAGCTCATTAGCCGTGGTGACCATGCGACTAAACCAAATGAGGGCACAAAAGTTTAAATGAGAAGTCCATCACTTGGAATGATCATTTTGCTCCCAAGCATTAGCCTAATCTTTCCAAGGACCTAATAGAATCCAAATGAAGTAAACTACCACTAGATTAGGTCATTTCCAAGCTCGTTAGCCGTGGTGACCATGCGACTAAACCAAATGAGGCACAAAAGCTTCAAATGGGAAGTCCTTCACTTAGAATGATGTTTTGCTCTCAAGACTTAGCCTAATCTTTCCCGGAACTAATAGAATCCAAATGAAGATAACTACCACTAAATTAGGTCATTTCCAAGTCATTAGCCGTGGTGACCATGCGACTAAACTAAATGAGGTCACACAAGCTTCAAATGGGAAGTCCTTCACTTGGAATGATCTCTTGCTCAAGCATTAGCCTAATCTTTCCAAGGAACTAATAGAATCCAAATAAGAAGTAAACTACCACTAGATTAGGTCATTTCCAAGCTCGTTAGCCGTGGTGACCATGCGACTAAACCAAATGAGGTCACACAAGCTTCAAATGGGAAGTCCTTCACTTGGAATGATTTTTGCTTTGAAGAATTAGCCTAATGTTTCGAAGAACTAATAGAATCCAAATGAAGAGAACTACCACTAGATTATGTCATTTCCAAGCTTATTAGCCGTGGTGACCATGCGACTAAACCAAATGAGGTCACACAAGCTTCAAATGGGAAGTCCTTCACTTGGAATGATTTTTGCTCTCAAGAATTAGCCTAATGTTTCCCAGGAACTAATAGAATCCAAATGAAGAGAACTACCGTTAGATTATGTCATTTCCAAGCTTATTAGCCGTGGTGACCATGCGAACTAAACCAAATGAGGTCACACAAGCTTCAAATGGGAAGTCCTTCACTTGGAATGATTTTTTGCTCCCAAGAATTAGCCTAATGTTTCCCAGGAACTAATAGAATCCAAAAGAAGAGAACTACCACTAGATTACGTCATTTCCAAGTACATTAGCCATGGTGACCATGCGACTAAACCAAATGAGGTCACACAAGCTTCAAATGGGAAGTCCTTCACTTGGAATGATGTTTTGCTCTCAAGCATTAGCCTAATCTTTCCAAGGAACTAATAAAATCCAAAAAGAAACTACCACTAGATTAGGTCATTTCCAAGCTCGTTAGCCGTGGTGACCATGCGACTAAACCAAATGTGGTCACACAAGCTTGAAATGGGAAGTCCTTCACTTGGAATGATCTTTTGCTCTCAAGCATTAGCCTAATCTTTTCAAGGAACTAATAGAATCCAAAGAAGTAAACTACGACTAAATTAGGTCATTTCCAAGCTCTTTAGCCGTGGTGACCATGCGACTAAACCAAATGATGTCACAGATGCCTCAAATGGGAAGTCCTTCACTTGGAATGATTTTTGCTCCAAGAATTAGCCTAATGTTTCCCAAAGAACTAATAGAATCCAAATGAAGAGAACTACCGTTAGATTATGTCATTTCCAAGCTTATTAGCCGTGGTGACCATGCGACTAAACCAAATGAGATCACATATGCTTCAAATGCGAAGTCCTTCACTTGGAATGATTATTTGCTCTCAAGCATTAGCCTAATCTTTCCCAGGAACTAATCAAATCCAAAAGAAGAAAACTACCACTAGATTAGGTCATTTCCAAGCTCGTTAGCCGTGGTGACCATGCGACTAAACCAAATGAGGTCACATAAGCTTCAAATGGGAAGTCCTTCACTTAGAATGATGTTTTGCTCTCAAGACATTAGCCTAATCTTTCCCCGGAACTAATAGAATCCAAATGAAGATAACTACCGTTAGATTAGGTCATTTCCAAGCTCATTAGCCGTGGTGACCATGCGACTAAACTAAATGAGGTCACACAAGCTTCAAATGGGAAGTCCTTCACTTGGAATGATCTTTTGCTCCAAGCATTAGCCTAATCTTTCCAAGGAACTAATAGAATCCAAAGAAGTAAACTACCACTAGATTAGGTCATTTCCAAGCTCATTAGCCGTGGTGACCATGCGACTAAACCAAATGAGGTCACACAAGCTTCAAATGGGAAGTCCTTCACATGGAATGATTTTTTGCTCTCAAGAATTAGCCTAATGTTTCCGGGAACTAATAGAATCCAAATGAAAGAACTACCGTTAGATTATGTCATTTCCAAGCTTATTAGCGTGGTGACCATGCGACTAAACCAAATGAGGTCACACAAGCTTCAAATGGGAAGTCCTTCACTTGGAATGATCTTTTGCTCCAAGCATTAGCCTAATCTTTCCAAGGAACTAATAGAATCCAAAGAAGTAAACTACCACTAGATTAGGTCATTTCCAAGCTCATTAGCCGTGGTGACCATGCGACTAAACCAAATGAGGTCACATAAGCTTCAAATGGGAAGTCCTTCACTTGGAATGATCTCTTGCTCTCAAGCATTAGCCTAATCTTTCCCAGGAACTAATAGAATCCAAATGAAGAGAACTACCACTAGATTAGGTCATTTCCAAGCTCATTAGCCGTGGTGACCATGCGACTAAACCAAATGAGGTCACATATGCCTCAAATGGGAAGTCCTTCACTTAGAATGATCTTTTGCTCTCAAGCATTAGCCTAATCTTTCCCGGGAACTAATAGAATCCAAATGAAGATAACTACCGTTAGATTAGGTCATTTCCAAGGTCATTAGCCGTGGTGACCATGCGACTAAACTAAATGAGGTCACACAAGCTTCAAATGGGAAGTCCTTCACTTGGAATGATCTTTGCTCAAGCATTAGCCTAATCTTTCCAAGGACCTAATAGAATCCATAAGAAGTAAACTACCACTAGATTAGGTCATTTCCAAGCTCGTTAGCCGTGGTGACCATGCGACTAAACCAAATGAGGTCACACAAGCTTCAAATGGGAAGTCCTTCACTTGGAATGATTTTTGCTCTCAAGAATTAGCCTAATGTTTCCCAGGAACTAATAGAATCCAAATGAAAGAACTACCGTTAGATTATGTCATTTCCAAGCTTATTAGCCGTGGTGACCATGCGACTAAACCAAATGAGGTCACACAAGCTTCAAATGGGAAGTCCTTCACTTGGAATGATTTTTTGCTCCAAGAATTAGCCTAATGTTTCCAGGAACTAATAGAATCCAAATGAAGAGAACTACCGTTAGATTATGTCATTTCCAAGCTATTAGCCGTGGTGACCATGCGACTAAACCAAATGAGGTCACACAAGCTTCAAATGGGAAGTCCTTCACTTGGAATGATCTTTTGCTCTCAAGCATTAGCCTAATCTTTCCAAGGAACTAATAGAATCCAAAAGAAGAAACTACCACTAGATTAGGTCATTTCCAAGCTCATTAGCCGTGGTGACCATGCGACTAAACCAAATGAGGTCACACAAGCTTCAAATGGGAAGTCCTTCACTTGGAATGATTTTTGCTTTGAAGAATTAGCCTAATGTTTCCCAGAACTAATAGAATCCAAATGAAGAGAACTACCGTTAGATTATGTCATTTCCAAGCTTATTAGCCGTGGTGACCATGCGACTAAACCAAATGAGGTCACACAAGCTTCAAATGGGAAGTCCTTCACTTGGAATGATTTTTGCTCTCAAGAATTAGCCTAATGTTTCCCAGGAACTAATAGAATCCAAATGAAGAGAACTACCGTTAGATTATGTCATTTCCAAGCTATTAGCCGTGGTGACCATGCGACTAAACCAAATGAGGTCACACAAGCTTCAAATGGGAAGTCCTTCACTTGGAATGATTTTTGCTCTCAAGAATTAGCCTAGTGTTTCCCAGGAACTAATAGAATCCAAAGAAGAGAACTACCGTTAGATTACGTCATTTCCAAGCTCATTAGCCATGGTGACCATGCGACTAAACCAAATGAGGTCACACAAGCTTCAAATGGGAAGTCCTTCACTTGGAATGATCTTTTGCTCTCAAGCATTAGCCTAATCTTTCCAAGGAACTAATAAAATCCAAAAAAGTAAACTACCACTAGATTAGGTCATTTCCAAGCTCGTTAGCCGTGGTGACCATGCGACTAAACCAAATGAGGTCACACAAGCTTGAAATGGGAAGTCCTTCACTTGGAATGATCTTTTGCTCTCAAGCATTAGCCTAATCTTTTCAAGGAACTAATAGAATCCAAAGAAGTAAACTACCACTAAATTAGGTCATTTCCAAGTCATTAGCCGTGGTGACCATGCGACTAAACCAAATGAGGTCACACAAGCTTCAAATGGGAAGTCCTTCACTTGGAATGATTTTTGCTCGAAGAATTAGCCTAATGTTTCCCAGGAACTAATAGAATCCAAATGAAGAGATCTACCGTTAGATTATGTCATTTCCAAGCTTATTAGCCGTGGTGACCATGCGACTAAACCAAATGAGGTCACATAAGCTTCAAATGGGAAGTCCTTCACTTGGAATGATCTTTTGCTCAAGCATTAGCCTAATCTTTCCAAGGAACTAATAGAATCCAAAGAAGAAACTACCACTAGATTAGGTCATTTCCAAGCATCATTAGCGTGGTGACCATGCGAACTAAACCAAATGAGGTCACACATAAGCTTCAAATGGGAAGTCCTTCACTTAGAATGATTTTTGCTCTCAAGATTAGCCTAATCTTTCCCGGAACTAATAGAATCCAAATGAAGATAACTACCGTTAGATTAGGTCATTTCCAAGCTCATTAGCCGTGGTGACCATGCGACTAAACTAAATGAGGTCACACAAGCTTCAAATGGGAAGTCCTTCACTTGGAATGATCTCTTGCTCTCAAGCATTAGCCTAATCTTTCCAAGGACTAATAGAATCCATAAAAGTAAACTACCACTAGATTAGGTCATTTCCAAGCTCGTTAGCCGTGGTGACCATGCGACTAAACCAAATGAGGTCACACAAGCTTCAAATGGGAAGTCCTTCACATGGAATGATTTTTGCTCTCAAGAATTAGCCTAATGTTTCCCAGGAACTAATAGAATCCAAATGAAAGAACTACCGTTAGATTATGTCATTTCCAAGCTTATTAGCCGTGGTGACCATGCGACTAAACCAAATGAGGTCACACAAGCTTCAAATGGGAAGTCCTTCACTTGGAATGATCTCTTGCTCTCAAGCATTAGCCTAATCTTTCCAAGGAACTAATAGAATCCATAAGAAGTAAACTACCACTAGATTAGGTCATTTCCAAGCTCATTAGCCGTGGTGACCATGCGACTAAACCAAATGAGGTCACATAAGCTTCAAATGGGAAGTCCTTCACTTGGAATGATCTTTTGCTCTCAAGCATTAGCCTAATCTTTCCAAGGAACTAATAGAATCCAAATGAAGAAACTACCACTAGATTAGGTCATTTCCAAGCACATTAGCCGTGGTGACCATGCGACTAAACCAAATGAGGTCACATAAGCTTCAAATGGGAAGTCCTTCACTTAGAATGATGTTTTGCTCTCAAGACTTAGCCTAATCTTTCCCGGAACTAATAGAATCCAAATGAAGATAACTACCGTTAGATTAGGTCATTTCCAAGGTCATTAGCCGTGGTGACCATGCGACTAAACTAAATGAGGTCACACAAGCTTCAAATGGGAAGTCCTTCACTTGGAATGATCTCTTGCTCTCAAGCATTAGCCTAATCTTTCCAAGGACCTAATAGAATCCATAAGAAGTAAACTACCACTAGATTAGGTCATTTCCAAGATCGTTAGCCGTGGTGACCATGCGACTAAACCAAATGAGGTCACACAAGCTTCAAATGGGAAGTCCTTCACATGGAATGATTTTTGCTCTCAAGAATTAGCCTAATGTTTCCCAGGAACTAATAGAATCCAAATGAAAGAACTACCGTTAGATTATGTCATTTCCAAGCTTATTAGCCGTGGTGACCATGCGACTAAACCAAATGAGGTCACACAAGCTTCAAATGGGAAGTCCTTCACTTGGAATGATTTTTGCTCTGAAGAATTAGCCTAATGTTTCCCAGGAACTAATAGAATCCAAATGAAGAGAACTACCGTTAGATTATGTCATTTCCAAGCTTATTAGCCGTGGTGACCATGCGACTAAACCAAATGAGGTCACACAAGCTTCAAATGGGAAGTCCTTCACTTGGAATGATCTCTTGCTCAAGCATTAGCCTAATCTTTCCAAGGACCTAATAGAATCCATAAGAAGTAAACTACCACTAGATTAGGTCATTTCCAAGCTCGTTAGCCGTGGTGACCATGCGACTAAACCAAATGAGGTCACACAAGCTTCAAATGGGAAGTCCTTCACTTGGAATGATTTTTGCTTTGAAGAATTAGCCTAATGTTTCCCAGGAACTAATAGAATCCAAATGAAGAGAACTACCGTTAGATTATGTCATTTCCAAGCTTATTAGCCGTGGTGACCATGCGACTAAACCAAATGAGGTCACACAAGCTTCAAATGGGAAGTCCTTCACTTGGAATGATTTTTGCTCTGAAGAATTAGCCTAATGTTTCCCAGGAACTAATAGAATCCAAATGAAGAGAACTACCGTTAGATTATGTCATTTCCAAGCTTATTAGCCGTGGTGACCATGCGACTAAACCAAATGAGGTCACACAAGCTTCAGATGGAAAGTCCTTCACTTGGAATGATTTTTTGCTCTGAAGAATTAGCCTAGTGTTTCCCAGGAACTAATAGAATCCAAAGAGGAGAACTACCGTTAGATTACGTCATTTCCAAGCTCATTAGCCATGGTGACCATGCGACTAAACCAAATGAGGTCACACAAGCTTCAAATGGGAAGTCCTTCACTTGGAATGATCTCTTGCTCTCAAGCATTAGCCTAATCTTTCCAAGGAACTTATAAAATCCAAAAAAGTAAACTACCACTAGATTAGGTCATTTCCAAGCTCGTTAGCCGTGGTGACCATGCGACTAAACCAAATGTGGTCACACAAGCTTGAAATGGGAAGTCCTTCACTTGGAATGATCTCTTGCTCTCAAGCATTAGCCTAATCTTTTCAAGGAACTAATAGAATCCAAAGAAGTAAACTACCACTAAATTAGGTCATTTCCAAGGTCGTTAGCCGTGGTGACCATGCGACTAAACCAAATGAGGTCACACAAGCTTCAAATGGGAAGTCCTTCACTTGGAATGATTTTTGCTCTGAAGAATTAGCCTAATGTTTCCCAGGAACTAATAGAATCCAAATGAAGAGATCTACCGTTAGATTATGTCATTTCCAAGCTTATTAGCCGTGGTGACCATGCGACTAAACCAAATGAGGTCACATAAGCTTCAAATGGGAAGTCCTTCACTTGGAATGATCTCTTGCTCTGAAGCATTATCCTAATCTTTCCAAGGACCTAATAGAATCCATAAGAAGTAAACTACCACTAGATTAGGTCATTTCCAAGCACGTTAGCCGTGGTGACCATGCGACTAAACCAAATGAGGTCACAGAAGCTTCAAATGGGAAGTCCTTCACTTAGAATGATGTTTTGCTCTCAAGACTTAGCCTAATCTTTCCCGGAACTAATAGAATCCAAATGAAGATAACTACCGTTAGATTAGGTCATTTCCAAGGTCATTAGCCGTGGTGACCATGCGACTAAACTAAATGAGGTCACACAAGCTTCAAATGGGAAGTCCTTCACTTGGAATGATCTCTTGCTCGAAGCATTAGCCTAATCTTTCCAAGGACCTAATAGAATCCATAAGAAGTAAACTACCACTAGATTAGGTCATTTCCAAGCTCGTTAGCCGTAGTGACCATGCGACTAAACCAAATGAGGTCACACAAGCTTCAAATGGGAAGTCCTTCACTTGGAATGATTTTTGCTCTGAAGAATTAGCCTAATGTTTCCCAGGAACTAATAGAATCCAAATGAAAGAACTACCGTTAGATTATGTCATTTCCAAGCTTATTAGCCGTGGTGACCATGCGACTAAACCAAATGAGGTCACACAAGCTTCAAATGGGAAGTCCTTCACTTGGAATGATTTTTGCTCTGAAGAATTAGCCTAATGTTTCCCAGGAACTAATAGAATCCAAATGAAGAGAACTACCGTTAGATTATGTCATTTCCAAGCTTATTAGCCGTGGTGACCATGCGACTAAACCAAATGAGGTCACACAAGCTTCAAATGGGAAGTCCTTCACTTGGAATGATCTCTTGCTCAAGCATTAGCCTAATCTTTCCAAGGACCTAATAGAATCCATAAGAAGTAAACTACCACTAGATTAGGACATTTCCAAGCTCGTTAGCCGTCGTGACCATGCGACTAAACCAAATGAGGTCACACAAGCTTCAAATGGGAAGTCCTAAACTTGGAATGATTTTTTGCTCTGAAGAATTAGCCTAATGTTTCCCAGGAACTAATAGAATCCAAATGAAAGAACTACCGTTAGATTATGTCATTTCCAAGCTTATTAGCCGTGGTGACCATGCGACTAAACCAAATGAGGTCACACAAGCATCAAATGGGAAGTCCTTCACTTGGAATGATTTTTTGCTCTGAAGAATTAGCCTAATGTTTCCCAGGAACAAATAGAATCCAAATGAAGAGAACTACCGTTAGATTATGTCATTTCCAAGCTTATTAGCCGTGGTGACCATGCGACTAAACCAAATGAGGTCACACAAGCTTCAAATGGGAAGTCCTTCACTTGGAATGATTTTTGCTCTGAAGAATTAGCCTAATGTTTCCCAGGAACTAATAGAATCCAAAAGAGGAGAACTACCGTTAGATTACGTCATTTCCAAGCTCATTAGCCATGGTGACCATGCGACTAAACCAAATGAGGTCACACAAGCTTCAAATGGGAAGTCCTTCACTTGGAATGATTTTTGGTCTCAAGCATTAGCCTAATCTTTCCAAGGAACTAATAAAATCCAAAAGAAGTAAACTACCACTAGATTAGGTCATTTCCAAGCTCGTTAGCCGTGGTGACCATGCGACTAAACCAAATGAGGTCACACAAGCTTGAAATGGGAAGTCCTTCACTTGGAATGATCTCTTGCTCTCAAGCATTAGCCAAATCTTTCTCGGGAACTAATAGAATCCAAAAGAAGAGAACTAGCACTAGATTAGGTCATTTCCAAGCTCGTTAGCCGTGGTGACCTTGCGACTAAACCAAAAGAGGTCTCACAAACTTGAAATGGGAAGTCCTTCACTTGGAAAGATCTCTTGCTCTCAAGCATTAGCCTAATCTTTCCCAGGACTAATAGAATCCAAATGAAGAGAACTACCATTAGATTACGTCATTTCCAAGCTCATTAGCCGTGGTGACCATGCGACTAAACCAAATGAGGTCACACAAGCTTCAAATGGGAAGTCCTTCACTTGGAATGATTTTTTGCTCTCAAGACTTAGCCAAATCTTTCCCGGGAACTAATAGAATCCAAAAGAAGAGAACTACCACTAGATTAGGTCATTTCCAAGCTCGTTAGCCGTGGTGACCTTGCGACTAAACCAAATGAGGTCTCATAAGCTTGAAATGGGAAGTCCTTCACTTGGAATGATCTCTTGCTCTCAAGCATTAGCCTAATCTTTCCCAGGAACTAATAAAATCCAAAAGAAGTAAACTACCACTAGATTAGGTCATTTCCAAGTTCGTTAGCCGTGGTGACCATGCGACTAAACCAAATTAGGTCACACAAGCTTCAAATGGGAAGTACTTCACTTGGAATGATTTTTTGCTTTAAAGAATTAGCCTAATGTTTCCCAGGAACTAATAGAATCCAAATGAAGAGAACTACCGTTAGATTATGTCATTTCCAAGCTTATTAGCCGTGGTGACCATGCGACTAAACCAAATGAGGTCACACAAGCTTCAAATGGGAAGTCCTTCACTTGGAATGATTTTTGCTTTAAAGAATTAGCCTAATGTTTCCCAGGAACTAATAGAATCCAAATGAAGAGAACTACCGTTAGATTATGTCATTTCCAAGCTTATTAGCCGTGGTGACCATGCGACTAAACCAAATGAGGTCACACAAGCTTCAAATGGGAAGTCCTTCACTTGGAATGATTTTTTGCTTTAAAGAATTAGCCTAATGTTTCCCAGGAACTAATAGAATCCAAATGAAGAGAACTACCGTTAGATTATGTCATTTCCAAGCTTATTAGCCGTGGTGACCATGCGACTAAACCAAATGAGGTCACACAAGCTTCAAATGGGAAGTCCTTCACTTGGAATGATTTTTTGCTTTAAAGAATTAGCCTAATGTTTCCCAGGAACTAATAGAATCCAAATGAAGAGAACTACCGTTAGATTATGTCATTTCCAAGCTTATTAGCCGTGGTGACCATGCGACTAAACCAAATGAGGTCACATAAGCTTCAAATGGGAAGTCCTTCACTTGGAATGATCTCTTGCTCTGAAGCATTAGCCTAATCTTTCCAAGGACCTAATAGAATCCATAAGAAGTAAACTACCACTAGATTAGGTCATTTCCAAGCACGTTAGCCGTGGTGACCATGCGACTAAACCAAATGAGGTCACACAAGCTTCAAATGGGAAGTCCTTCACTTAGAATGATGTTTTGCTCTCAAGACTTAGCCTAATCTTTCCCCGGAACTAATAGAATCCAAATGAAGATAACTACCGTTAGATTAGGTCATTTCCAAGTCATTAGCCGTGGTGACCATGCGACTAAACTAAATGAGGTCACACAAGCTTCAAATGGGAAGTCCTTCACTTGGAATGATCTCTTGCTCTCAAGCATTAGCCTAATCTTTCCAAGGACCTAATAGAATCCATAAGAAGTAAACTACCACTAGATTAGGTCATTTCCAAGCTCGTTAGCCGTAGTGACCATGCGACTAAACCAAATGAGGTCACACAAGCTTCAAATGGGAAGTCCTTCACATGGAATGATTTTTGCTCTGAAGAATTAGCCTAATGTTTCCCAGGAACTAATAGAATCCAAATGAAAGAACTACCGTTAGATTATGTCATTTCCAAGCTTATTAGCCGTGGTGACCATGCGACTAAACCAAATGAGGTCACACAAGCTTCAAATGGGAAGTCCTTCACTTGGAATGATTTTTTGCTCTGAAGAATTAGCCTAATGTTTCCCAGGAACTAATAGAATCCAAATGAAGAGAACTACCGTTAGATTATGTCATTTCCAAGCTTATTAGCCGTGGTGACCATGCGACTAAACCAAATGAGGTCACACAAGCTTCAAATGGGAAGTCCTTCACTTGGAATGATCTCTTGCTCTGAAGCATTAGCCTAATCTTTCCAAGGACCTAATAGAATCCATAAGAAGTAAACTACCACTAGATTAGGTCATTTCCAAGCTCGTTAGCCGTGGTGACCATGCGACTAAACCAAATGAGGTCACACAAGCTTCAAATGGGAAGTCCTTCACTTGGAATGATTTTTGCTTTGAAGAATTAGCCTAATGTTTCCCAGGAACTAATAGAATCCAAATGAAGAGAACTACCGTTAGATTATGTCATTTCCAAGCTTATTAGCCGTGGTGACCATGCGACTAAACCAAATGAGGTCACACAAGCTTCAAATGGGAAGTCCTTCACTTGGAATGATTTTTGCTCTGAAGAATTAGCCTAATGTTTCCCAGGAACTAATAGAATCCAAATGAAGAGAACTACCGTTAGATTATGTCATTTCCAAGCTTATTAGCCGTGGTGACCATGCGACTAAACCAAATGAGGTCACACAAGCTTCAGATGGGAAGTCCTTCACTTGGAATGATTTTTTGCTCTGAAGAATTAGCCTAGTGTTTCCCAGGAACTAATAGAATCCAAAAGAGGAGAACTACCGTTAGATTACGTCATTTCCAAGCTCATTAGCCATGGTGACCATGCGACTAAACCAAATGAGGTCACACAAGCTTCAAATGGGAAGTCCTTCACTTGGAATGATCTCTTGCTCTCAAGCATTAGCCTAATCTTTCCAAGGAACTTATAAAATCCAAAAAAAGTAAACTACCACTAGATTAGGTCATTTCCAAGCTCGTTAGCCGTGGTGACCATGCGACTAAACCAAATGTGGTCACACAAGCTTGAAATGGGAAGTCCTTCACTTGGAATGATCTCTTGCTCTCAAGCATTAGCCTAATCTTTTCAAGGAACTAATAGAATCCAAAGAAGTAAACTACCACTAAATTAGGTCATTTCCAAGGTCGTTAGCCGTGGTGACCATGCGACTAAACCAAATGAGGTCACACAAGCTTCAAATGGGAAGTCCTTCACTTGGAATGATTTTTGCTCTGAAGAATTAGCCTAATGTTTCCCAGGAACTAATAGAATCCAAATGAAGAGATCTACCGTTAGATTATGTCATTTCCAAGCTTATTAGCCGTGGTGACCATGCGACTAAACCAAATGAGGTCACATAAGCTTCAAATGGGAAGTCCTTCACTTGGAATGATCTCTTGCTCTGAAGCATTATCCTAATCTTTCCAAGGACCTAATAGAATCCAAAAGAAAGTAAACTACCACTAGATTAGGTCATTTCCAAGCACGTTAGCCGTGGTGACCATGCGACTAAACCAAATGAGGTCACGAAGCTTCAAATGGGAAGTCCTTCACTTAGAATGATGTTTTGCTCTCAAGACTTAGCCTAATCTTTCCCCGGAACTAATAGAATCCAAATGAAGATAACTACCGTTAGATTAGGTCATTTCCAAGGTCATTAGCCGTGGTGACCATGCGACTAAACTAAATGAGGTCACACAAGCTTCAAATGGGAAGTCCTTCACTTGGAATGATCTCTTGCTCTGAAGCATTAGCCTAATCTTTCCAAGGACCTAATAGAATCCATAAGAAGTAAACTACCACTAGATTAGGTCATTTCCAAGCTCGTTAGCCGTAGTGACCATGCGACTAAACCAAATGAGGTCACACAAGCTTCAAATGGGAAGTCCTTCACATGGAATGATTTTTGCTCTCAAGAATTAGCCTAATGTTTCCCAGGAACTAATAGAATCCAAATGAAAGAACTACCGTTAGATTATGTCATTTCCAAGCTTATTAGCCGTGGTGACCATGCGACTAAACCAAATGAGGTCACACAAGCTTCAAATGGGAAGTCCTTCACTTGGAATGATCTCTTGCTCTGAAGCATTAGCCTAATCTTTCCAAGGACCTAATAGAATCCATAAGAAGTAAACTACCACTAGATTAGGTCATTTCCAAGCTCGTTAGCCGTGGTGACCATGCGACTAAACCAAATGAGGTCACATAAGCTTCAAATGGGAAGTCCTTCACTTGGAATGATCTCTTGCTCTGAAGCATTAGCCTAATCTTTCCAAGGACCTAATAGAATCCATAAGAAGTAAACTACCACTAGATTAGGTCATTTCCAAGCACGTTAGCCGTGGTGACCATGCGACTAAACCAAATGAGGTCACAAGCTTCAAATGGGAAGTCCTTCACTTAGAATGATGTTTTGCTCTCAAGACTTAGCCTAATCTTTCCCGGAACTAATAGAATCCAAATGAAGATAACTACCGTTAGATTAGGTCATTTCCAAGGTCATTAGCCGTGGTGACCATGCGACTAAACTAAATGAGGTCACACAAGCTTCAAATGGGAAGTCCTTCACTTGGAATGATCTCTTGCTCTGAAGCATTAGCCTAATCTTTCCAAGGACCTAATAGAATCCATAAGAAGTAAACTACCACTAGATTAGGTCATTTCCAAGCTCGTTAGCCGTAGTGACCATGCGACTAAACCAAATGAGGTCACACAAGCTTCAAATGGGAAGTCCTTCACATGGAATGATTTTTGCTCTGAAGAATTAGCCTAATGTTTCCCAGGAACTAATAGAATCCAAATGAAAGAACTACCGTTAGATTATGTCATTTCCAAGCTTATTAGCCGTGGTGACCATGCGACTAAACCAAATGAGGTCACACAAGCTTCAAATGGGAAGTCCTTCACTTGGAATGATTTTTGCTCTGAAGAATTAGCCTAATGTTTCCCAGGAACTAATAGAATCCAAATGAAGAGAACTACCGTTAGATTATGTCATTTCCAAGCTTATTAGCCGTGGTGACCATGCGACTAAACCAAATGAGGTCACACAAGCTTCAAATGGGAAGTCCTTCACTTGGAATGATCTCTTGCTCTGAAGCATTAGCCTAATCTTTCCAAGGACCTAATAGAATCCATAAGAAGTAAACTACCACTAGATTAGGTCATTTCCAAGCTCGTTAGCCGTGGTGACCATGCGACTAAACCAAATGAGGTCACACAAGCTTCAAATGGGAAGTCCTTCACTTGGAATGATTTTTGCTTTGAAGAATTAGCCTAATGTTTCCCAGGAACTAATAGAATCCAAATGAAAGAACTACCGTTAGATTATGTCATTTCCAAGCTTATTAGCCGTGGTGACCATGCGACTAAACCAAATGAGGTCACACAAGCTTCAAATGGGAAGTCCTTCACTTGGAATGATTTTTTGCTCTGAAGAATTAGCCTAATGTTTCCCAGGAACTAATAGAATCCAAATGAAGAGAACTACCGTTAGATTATGTCATTTCCAAGCTTATTAGCCGTGGTGACCATGCGACTAAACCAAATGAGGTCACACAAGCTTCAAATGGGAAGTCCTTCACTTGGAATGATTTTTGCTCTGAAGAATTAGCCTAGTGTTTCCCAGGAACTAATAGAATCCAAAAGAAGAGAACTACCGTTAGATTACGTCATTTCCAAGCTCATTAGCCATGGTGACCATGCGACTAAACCAAATGAGGTCACACAAGCTTCAAATGGGAAGTCCTTCACTTGGAATGATCTCTTGCTCTCAAGCATTAGCCTAATCTTTCCAAGGAACTTATAAAATCCAAAAAAGTAAACTACCACTAGATTAGGTCATTTCCAAGCTCGTTAGCCGTGGTGACCATGCGACTAAACCAAATGTGGTCACACAAGCTTGAAATGGGAAGTCCTTCACTTGGAATGATCTCTTGCTCTCAAGCATTAGCCTAATCTTTTCAAGGAACTAATAGAATCCATAAGAAGTAAACTACCACTAAATTAGGTCATTTCCAAGGTCGTTAGCCGTGGTGACCATGCGACTAAACCAAATGAGGTCACACAAGCTTCAAATGGGAAGTCCTTCACTTGGAATGATTTTTTGCTCTGAAGAATTAGCCTAATGTTTCCCAGGAACTAATAGAATCCAAATGAAGAGATCTACCGTTAGATTATGTCATTTCCAAGCTTATTAGCCGTGGTGACCATGCGACTAAACCAAATGAGGTCACATAAGCTTCAAATGGGAAGTCCTTCACTTGGAATGATCTCTTGCTTTGAAGCATTATCCTAATCTTTCCAAGGACCTAATAGAATCCAAAGAAGTAAACTACCACTAGATTAGGTCATTTCCAAGCACGTTAGCCGTGGTGACCATGCGACTAAACCAAATGAGGTCACGAAGCTTCAAATGGGAAGTCCTTCACTTAGAATGATGTTTTGCTCTCAAGACTTAGCCTAATCTTTCCCCGGAACTAATAGAATCCAAATGAAGATAACTACCGTTAGATTAGGTCATTTCCAAGGTCATTAGCCGTGGTGACCATGCGACTAAACTAAATGAGGTCACACAAGCTTCAAATGGGAAGTCCTTCACTTGGAATGATCTCTTGCTCTGAAGCATTAGCCTAATCTTTCCAAGGACCTAATAGAATCCATAAGAAGTAAACTACCACTAGATTAGGTCATTTCCAAGCTCGTTAGCCGTAGTGACCATGCGACTAAACCAAATGAGGTCACACAAGCTTCAAATGGGAAGTCCTTCACATGGAATGATTTTTTGCTCTCAAGAATTAGCCTAATGTTTCCCAGGAACTAATAGAATCCAAATGAAAGAACTACCGTTAGATTATGTCATTTCCAAGCTTATTAGCCGTGGTGACCATGCGACTAAACCAAATGAGGTCACACAAGCTTCAAATGGGAAGTCCTTCACTTGGAATGATTTTTGCTCTGAAGAATTAGCCTAATGTTTCCCAGGAACTAATAGAATCCAAATGAAGAGAACTACCGTTAGATTATGTCATTTCCAAGCTTATTAGCCGTGGTGACCATGCGACTAAACCAAATGAGGTCACACAAGCTTCAAATGGGAAGTCCTTCACTTGGAATGATCTCTTGCTCTGAAGCATTAGCCTAATCTTTCCAAGGACCTAATAGAATCCATAAGAAGTAAACTACCACTAGATTAGGTCATTTCCAAGCTCGTTAGCCGTGGTGACCATGCGACTAAACCAAATGAGGTCACACAAGCTTCAAATGGGAAGTCCTAAACTTGGAATGATTTTTTGCTCTGAAGAATTAGCCTAATGTTTCCCAGGAACTAATAGAATCCAAATGAAAGAACTACCGTTAGATTATGTCATTTCCAAGCTTATTAGCCGTGGTGACCATGCGACTAAACCAAATGAGGTCACACAAGCTTCAAATGGGAAGTCCTTCACTTGGAATGATTTTTGCTCTGAAGAATTAGCCTAATGTTTCCCAGGAACAAATAGAATCCAAATGAAGAGAACTACCGTTAGATTATGTCATTTCCAAGCTTATTAGCCGTGGTGACCATGCGACTAAACCAAATGAGGTCACACAAGCTTCAAATGGGAAGTCCTTCACTTGGAATGATTTTTTGCTCTGAAGAATTAGCCTAATGTTTCCCAGGAACTAATAGAATCCAAAAGAGGAGAACTACCGTTAGATTACGCCATTTCCAAGCTCATTAGCCATGGTGACCATGCGACTAAACCAAATGAGGTCACACAAGCTTCAAATGGGAAGTCCTTCACTTGGAATGATCTCTTGCTCTCAAGCATTAGCCTAATCTTTCCAAGGAACTAATAAAATCCAAAAGAAGTAAACTACCACTAGATTAGGTCATTTCCAAGCTCGTTAGCCGTGGTGACCATGCGACTAAACCAAATGAGGTCACACAAGCTTGAAATGGGAAGTCCTTCACTTGGAATGATCTCTTGCTCTCAAGCATTAGCCAAATCTTTCTCGGGAACTAATAGAATCCAAAAGAAGAGAACTAGCACTAGATTAGGTCATTTCCAAGCTCGTTAGCCGTGGTGACCTTGCGACTAAACCAAAAGAGGTCTCACAAACTTGAAATGGGAAGTCCTTCACTTGGAAAGATCTCTTGCTCTCAAGCATTAGCCTAATCTTTCCCAGGACCTAATAGAATCCAAATGAAGAGAACTACCATTAGATTACGTCATTTCCAAGCTCATTAGCCGTGGTGACCATGCGACTAAACCAAATGAGGTCACACAAGCTTCAAATGGGAAGTCCTTCACTTGGAATGATTTTTGCTCTCAAGACTTAGCCAAATCTTTCCCGGGAACTAATAGAATCCAAAAGAAGAGAACTACCACTAGATTAGGTCATTTCCAAGCTCGTTAGCCGTGGTGACCTTGCGACTAAACCAAATGAGGTCTCATAAGCTTGAAATGGGAAGTCCTTCACTTGGAATGATCTCTTGCTCTCAAGCATTAGCCTAATCTTTCCCAGGAACTAATAAAATCCAAAAGAAGTAAACTACCACTAGATTAGGTCATTTCCAAGTTCGTTAGCCGTGGTGACCATGCGACTAAACCAAATGAGGTCACACAAGCTTCAAATGGGAAGTCCTTCACTTGGAATGATTTTTGCTTTAAAGAATTAGCCTAATGTTTCCCAGGAACTAATAGAATCCAAATGAAGAGAACTACCGTTAGATTATGTCATTTCCAAGCTTATTAGCCGTGGTGACCATGCGACTAAACCAAATGAGGTCACACAAGCTTCAAATGGGAAGTCCTTCACTTGGAATGATTTTTGCTTTAAAGAATTAGCCTAATGTTTCCCAGGAACTAATAGAATCCAAATGAAGAGAACTACCGTTAGATTATGTCATTTCCAAGCTTATTAGCCGTGGTGACCATGCGACTAAACCAAATGAGTCACACAAGCTTCAAATGGGAAGTACTTCACTTGGAATGATTTTTGCTTTAAAGAATTAGCCTAATGTTTCCCAGGAACTAATAGAATCCAAATGAAGAGAACTACCGTTAGATTATGTCATTTCCAAGCTTATTAGCCGTGGTGACCATGCGACTAAACCAAATGAGGTCACACAAGCTTCAAATGGGAAGTACTTCACTTGGAATGATTTTTGCTTTAAAGAATTAGCCTAATGTTTCCCAGGAACTAATAGAATCCAAATGAAGAGAACTACCGTTAGATTATGTCATTTCCAAGCTTATTAGCCGTGGTGACCATGCGACTAAACCAAATGAGGTCACACAAGCTTCAAATGGGAAGTACTTCACTTGGAATGATTTTTTGCTTTAAAGAATTAGCCTAATGTTTCCCAGGAACTAATAGAATCCAAATGAAGAGAACTACCGTTAGATTATGTCATTTCCAAGCTTATTAGCCGTGGTGACCATGCGACTAAACCAAATGAGGTCACACAAGCTTCAAATGGGAAGTCCTTCACTTGGAATGATCTCTTGCTCTGAAGCATTAGCCTAATCTTTCCAAGGACCTAATAGAATCCATAAGAAGTAAACTACCACTAGATTAGGTCATTTCCAAGCTCGTTAGCCGTGGTGACCATGCGACTAAACCAAATGAGGTCACACAAGCTTCAAATGGGAAGTCCTTCACTTGGAATGATTTTTTGCTCTGAAGAATTAGCCTAATGTTTCCCAGGAACTAATAGAATCCAAATGAAGAGATCTACCGTTAGATTATGTCATTTCCAAGCTTATTAGCCGTGGTGACCATGCGACTAAACCAAATGAGGTCACATAAGCTTCAAATGGGAAGTCCTTCACTTAGAATGATGTTTTGCTCTCAAGACTTAGCCTAATCTTTCCCCGGAACTAATAGAATCCAAATGAAGATAACTACCGTTAGATTAGGTCATTTCCAAGGTCATTAGCCGTGGTGACCATGCGACTAAACTAAATGAGGTCACACAAGCTTGAAATGGGAAGTCCTTCACTTGGAATGATCTCTTGCTCTGAAGCATTAGCCTAATCTTTCCAAGGACCTAATAGAATCCATAAGAAGTAAACTACCACTAGATTAGGTCATTTCCAAGCTCGTTAGCCGTGGTGACCATGCGACTAAACCAAATGAGGTCACACAAGCTTCAAATGGGAAGTCCTTCACTTGGAATGATTTTTTGCTTTGAAGAATTAGCCTAATGTTTCCCAGGAACTAATAGAATCCAAATGAAGAGAACTACCGTTAGATTATGTCATTTCCAAGCTTATTAGCCGTGGTGACCATGCGACTAAACCAAATGAGGTCACATAAGCTTCAAATGGGAAGTCCTTCACTTAGAATGATGTTTTGCTCTCAAGACTTAGCCTAATCTTTCCCCGGAACTAATAGAATCCAAATGAAGATAACTACCGTTAGATTAGGTCATTTCCAAGGTCATTAGCCGTGGTGACCATGCGACTAAACTAAATGAGGTCACACAAGCTTCAAATGGGAAGTCCTTCACTTGGAATGATCTCTTGCTCTGAAGCATTAGCCTAATCTTTCCAAGGACCTAATAGAATCCATAAGAAGTAAACTACCACTAGATTAGGTCATTTCCAAGCTCGTTAGCCGTGGTGACCATGCGACTAAACCAAATGAGGTCACACAAGCTTCAAATGGGAAGTCCTTCACTTGGAATGATTTTTGCTCTGAAGAATTAGCCTAATGTTTCCCAGGAACTAATAGAATCCAAATGAAAGAACTACCGTTAGATTATGTCATTTCCAAGCTTATTAGCCGTGGTGACCATGCGACTAAACCAAATGAGGTCACACAAGCTTCAAATGGGAAGTCCTTCACTTGGAATGATTTTTTGCTCTGAAGAATTAGCCTAATGTTTCCCAGGAACTAATAGAATCCAAATGAAGAGAACTACCGTTAGATTATGTCATTTCCAAGCTTATTAGCCGTGGTGACCATGCGACTAAACCAAATGAGGTCACACAAGCTTCAAATGGGAAGTCCTTCACTTGGAATGATTTTTGCTCTGAAGAATTAGCCTAATGTTTCCCAGGAACTAATAGAATCCAAAAGAAGAGAACTACCGTTAGATTACGTCATTTCCAAGCTCATTAGCCATGGTGACCATGCGACTAAACCAAATGAGGTCACACAAGCTTCAAATGGGAAGTCCTTCACTTGGAATGATCTCTTGCTCTCAAGCATTAGCCTAATCTTTCCCAGGAACTAATAGAATCCAAAAGAAGAGAACTACCACTAGATTAGGTCATTTCCAAGCTCGTTAGCCGTGGTGACCATGCGACTAAACCAAATGAGGTCACACAAGCTTCAAATGGGAAGTCCTTCACTTGGAATGATCTCTTGCTCTCAAGCATTAGCCAAATCTTTCCAAGGAACTAATAGAATCCAAAAGAAGTAAACTACCACTAGATTAGGTCATTTCCAAGCTCGTTAGCCGTGGTGACCATGCGACTAAACCAAATGAGGTCACACAAGCTTCAAATGGGAAGTCCTTCACTTGGAATGATTTTTGCTTTAAAGAATTAGCCTAATGTTTCCCAGGAACTAATAGAATCCAAATGAAGAGAACTACCGTTAGATTATGTCATTTCCAAGCTTATTAGCCGTGGTGACCATGCGACTAAACCAAATGAGGTCACACAGGGTTGAAATGGGAAGTCCTTGACTTGGAATGATCTCTTGCTCTCAAGCATTAGCCAAATCTTTCCCGGGAACTAATAGAATCCAAAAGAAGAGAACTAGCACTAGATTAGGTCATTTCCAAGCTCGTTAGCCGTGGTGACCTTGCGACTAAACCAAAAGAGGTCTCACAAACTTGAAATGGGAAGTCCTTCACTTGGAATGATCTTTTGGCTCACAAGCATTAGCCTAATCTTTCCCAGGAACTAATAGAATCCAAATGAAGAGAACTACCGTTAGATTATGTCATTTCCAAGCTTATTAGCCGTGGTGACCATGCGACTAAACCAAATGAGGTCACACAAGCTTCAAATGGGAAGTACTTCACTTGGAATGATTTTTTGCTTTAAAGAATTAGCCTAATGTTTCCCAGGAACTAATAGAATCCAAATGAAGAGAACTACCGTTAGATTATGTCATTTCCAAGCTTATTAGCCGTGGTGACCATGCGACTAAACCAAATGAGGTCACACAAGCTTGAAATGGGAAGTCCTTCACTTGGAATGATCTCTTGCTCTGAAGCATTAGCCTAATCTTTCCAAGGACCTAATAGAATCCATAAGAAGTAAACTACCACTAGATTAGGTCATTTCCAAGCTCGTTAGCCGTGGTGACCATGCGACTAAACCAAATGAGGTCACACAAGCTTCAAATGGGAAGTCCTTCACTTGGAATGATTTTTGCTCTGAAGAATTAGCCTAATGTTTCCCAGGAACTAATAGAATCCAAATGAAGAGATCTACCGTTAGATTATGTCATTTCCAAGCTTATTAGCCGTGGTGACCATGCGACTAAACCAAATGAGGTCACATAAGCTTCAAATGGGAAGTCCTTCACTTAGAATGATGTTTTGCTCTCAAGACTTAGCCTAATCTTTCCCCGGAACTAATAGAATCCAAATGAAGATAACTACCGTTAGATTAGGTCATTTCCAAGGTCATTAGCCGTGGTGACCATGCGACTAAACTAAATGAGGTCACACAAGCTTGAAATGGGAAGTCCTTCACTTGGAATGATCTCTTGCTCAAGCATTAGCCTAATCTTTCCAAGGACCTAATAGAATCCATAAGAAGTAAACTACCACTAGATTAGGTCATTTCCAAGCTCGTTAGCCGTGGTGACCATGCGACTAAACCAAATGAGGTCACACAAGCTTCAAATGGGAAGTCCTTCACTTGGAATGATTTTTTGCTTTGAAGAATTAGCCTAATGTTTCCCAGGAACTAATAGAATCCAAATGAAGAGAACTACCGTTAGATTATGTCATTTCCAAGCTTATTAGCCGTGGTGACCATGCGACTAAACCAAATGAGGTCACATAAGCTTCAAATGGGAAGTCCTTCACTTAGAATGATGTTTTGCTCTCAAGACTTAGCCTAATCTTTCCCCGGAACTAATAGAATCCAAATGAAGATAACTACCGTTAGATTAGGTCATTTCCAAGGTCATTAGCCGTGGTGACCATGCGACTAAACTAAATGAGGTCACACAAGCTTGAAATGGGAAGTCCTTCACTTGGAATGATCTCTTGCTCTGAAGCATTAGCCTAATCTTTCCAAGGACCTAATAGAATCCATAAGAAGTAAACTACCACTAGATTAGGTCATTTCCAAGCTCGTTAGCCGTGGTGACCATGCGACTAAACCAAATGAGGTCACACAAGCTTCAAATGGGAAGTCCTTCACTTGGAATGATTTTTTGCTTTGAAGAATTAGCCTAATGTTTCCCAGGAACTAATAGAATCCAAATGAAGAGAACTACCGTTAGATTATGTCATTTCCAAGCTTATTAGCCGTGGTGACCATGCGACTAAACCAAATGAGGTCACACAAGCTTCAAATGGGAAGTCCTTCACTTAGAATGATTTTTTGCTCTCAAGAATTAGCCTAATGTTTCCCAGGAACTAATAGAATCCAAATGAAGAGAACTACCGTTAGATTAGGTCATTTCCAAGGTCATTAGCCGTGGTGACCATGCGACTAAACCAAATGAGGTCACACAAGCTTGAAATGGGAAGTCCTTCACTTGGAATGATCTCTTGCTCTGAAGCATTAGCCTAATCTTTCCAAGGACCTAATAGAATCCATAAGAAGTAAACTACCACTAGATTAGGTCATTTCCAAGCTCGTTAGCCGTGGTGACCATGCGACTAAACCAAATGAGGTCACACAAGCTTCAAATGGGAAGTCCTTCACTTGGAATGATTTTTGCTTTGAAGAATTAGCCTAATGTTTCCCAGGAACTAATAGAATCCAAATGAAGAGAACTACCGTTAGATTATGTCATTTCCAAGCTTATTAGCCGTGGTGACCATGCGACTAAACCAAATGAGGTCACATAAGCTTCAAATGGGAAGTCCTTCACTTAGAATGATGTTTTGCTCTCAAGACTTAGCCTAATCTTTCCCCGGAACTAATAGAATCCAAATGAAGATAACTACCGTTAGATTAGGTCATTTCCAAGGTCATTAGCCGTGGTGACCATGCGACTAAACTAAATGAGGTCACACAAGCTTGAAATGGGAAGTCCTTCACTTGGAATGATCTCTTGCTCAAGCATTAGCCTAATCTTTCCAAGGACCTAATAGAATCCATAAGAAGTAAACTACCACTAGATTAGGTCATTTCCAAGCTCGTTAGCCGTGGTGACCATGCGACTAAACCAAATGAGGTCACACAAGCTTCAAATGGGAAGTCCTTCACTTGGAATGATTTTTGCTTTGAAGAATTAGCCTAATGTTTCCAGGAACTAATAGAATCCAAATGAAGAGATCTACCGTTAGATTATGTCATTTCCAAGCTTATTAGCCGTGGTGACCATGCGACTAAACCAAATGAGGTCACATAAGCTTCAAATGGGAAGTCCTTCACTTAGAATGATGTTTTGCTCTCAAGACTTAGCCTAATCTTTCCCCGGAACTAATAGAATCCAAATGAAGATAACTACCGTTAGATTAGGTCATTTCCAAGGTCATTAGCCGTGGTGACCATGCGACTAAACTAAATGAGGTCACACAAGCTTGAAATGGGAAGTCCTTCACTTGGAATGATCTCTTGCTCTGAAGCATTAGCCTAATCTTTCCAAGGACCTAATAGAATCCATAAGAAGTAAACTACCACTAGATTAGGTCATTTCCAAGCTCGTTAGCCGTGGTGACCATGCGACTAAACCAAATGAGGTCACACAAGCTTCAAATGGGAAGTCCTTCACTTGGAATGATTTTTTGCTTTGAAGAATTAGCCTAATGTTTCCCAGGAACTAATAGAATCCAAATGAAGAGATCTACCGTTAGATTATGTCATTTCCAAGCTTATTAGCCGTGGTGACCATGCGACTAAACCAAATGAGGTCACATAAGCTTCAAATGGGAAGTCCTTCACTTAGAATGATGTTTTGCTCTCAAGACTTAGCCTAATCTTTCCCCGGAACTAATAGAATCCAAATGAAGATAACTACCGTTAGATTAGGTCATTTCCAAGGTCATTAGCCGTGGTGACCATGCGACTAAACTAAATGAGGTCACACAAGCTTCAAATGGGAAGTCCTTCACTTGGAATGATCTCTTGCTCTCAAGCATTAGCCTAATCTTTCCAAGGACCTAATAGAATCCATAAGAAGTAAACTACCAATAGATTAGGTCATTTCCAAGCTCGTTAGCCGTGGTGACCATGCGACTAAACCAAATGAGGTCACACAAGCTTCAAATGGGAAGTCCTTCACTTGGAATGATTTTTTGCTCTGAAGAATTAGCCTAATGTTTGCCAGGAACTAATAGAATCCAAATGAAAGAACTACCGTTAGATTATGTCATTTCCAAGCTTATTAGCCGTGGTGACCATGCGACTAAACCAAATGAGGTCACACAAGCTTCAAATGGGAAGTCCTTCACTTGGAATGATTTTTTGCTCTGAAGAATTAGCCTAATGTTTCCCAGGAACTAATAGAATCCAAATGAAAGAACTACCGTTAGATTATGTCATTTCCAAGCTTATTAGCCGTGGTGACCATGCGACTAAACCAAATGAGGTCACACAAGCTTCAAATGGGAAGTCCTTCACTTGGAATGATTTTTTGCTTTAAAGAATTAGCCTAATGTTTCCCAGGAACTAATAGAATCCAAATGAAGAGAACTACCGTTAGATTATGTCATTTCCAAGCTTATTAGCCGTGGTGACCATGCGACTAAACCAAATGAGGTCACACAAGCTTCAAATGGGAAGTCCTTCACTTGGAATGATTTTTGCTCAAGAATTAGCCTAATGTTTCCCAGGAACTAATAGAATCCAAAAGAGGAGAACTACCGTTAGATTACGCCATTTCCAAGCTCATTAGCCATGGTGACCATGCGACTAAACCAAATGAGGTCACACAAGCTTCAAATGGGAAGTCCTTCACTTGGAATGATCTCTTGCTCTCAAGCATTAGCCTAATCTTTCCCGGGAACTAATAGAATCCAAAAGAAGAGAACTACCACTAGATTAGGTCATTTCCAAGCTCGTTAGCCGTGGTGACCTTGCGACTAAACCAAATGAGGTCACACAAGCTTCAAATGGGAAGTCCTTCACTTGGAATGATCTCTTGCTCTCAAGCATTAGCCAAATCTTTCCCGGGAACTAATAGAATCCAAAAGAAGAGAACTACCACTAGATTAAGTCATTTCCAAGATCGTTAGCCGTGGTGACCTTGCGACTAAACCAAATGAGGTCTCATAAGCTTGAAATGGGAAGTCCTTCACTTGGAATGATCTCTTGCTCTCAAGCATTAGCCTAATCTTTCCCAAGGAACTAATAAAATCCAAAAGAAGTAAACTACCACTAGATTAGGTCATTTCCAAGCTCGTTAGCCGTGGTGACCATGCGACTAAACCAAATGAGGTCACACAAGCTTCAAATGGGAAGTCCTTCACTTGGAATGATTTTTGCTTTAAAGAATTAGCCTAATGTTTCCCAGGAACTAATAGAATCCAAATGAAGAGAACTACCGTTAGATTATGTCATTTCCAAGCTTATTAGCCGTGGTGACCATGCGACTAAACCAAATGAGGTCACACGGGGTTGAAATGGGAAGTCCTTCACTTGGAATGATCTTTTGCTCTCAAGCATTAGCCAAATCTTTCCCGGGAACTAATAGAATCCAAAAGAAGAGAACTAGCACTAGATTAGGTCATTTCCAAGCTTATTAGCCGTGGTGACCATGCGACTAAACCAAAGAGGTCTCACAAACTTGAAATGGGAAGTCCTTCACTTGGAATGATCTCTTGCTCTCAAGCATTAGCCTAATCTTTCCCAGGAACTAATAGAATCCAAATGAAGAGAACTACCGTTAGATTATGTCATTTCCAAGCTTATTAGCCGTGGTGACCATGCGACTAAACCAAATGAGGTCACACAAGCTTCAAATGGGAAGTCCTTCACTTGGAATGATTTTTGCTTTAAAGAATTAGCCTAATGTTTCCCAGGAACTAATAGAATCCAAATGAAGAGAACTACCGTTAGATTATGTCATTTCCAAGCTTATTAGCCGTGGTGACCATGCGACTAAACCAAATGAGGTCACACAAGCTTCAAATGGGAAGTCCTTCACTTGGAATGATCTCTTGCTCTGAAGCATTAGCCTAATCTTTCCAAGGACCTAATAGAATCCATAAGAAGTAAACTACCACTAGATTAGGTCATTTCCAAGCTCGTTAGCCGTGGTGACCATGCGACTAAACCAAATGAGGTCACACAAGCTTCAAATGGGAAGTCCTTCACTTGGAATGATTTTTTGCTCTGAAGAATTAGCCTAATGTTTCCCAGGAACTAATAGAATCCAAATGAAAGAACTACCGTTAGATTATGTCATTTCCAAGCTTATTAGCCGTGGTGACCATGCGACTAAACCAAATGAGGTCACACAAGCTTCAAATGGGAAGTCCTTCACTTGGAATGATTTTTTGCTTTAAAGAATTAGCCTAATGTTTCCCAGGAACTAATAGAATCCAAATGAAGAGAACTACCGTTAGATTATGTCATTTCCAAGCTTATTAGCCGTGGTGACCATGCGACTAAACCAAATGAGGTCACACAAGCTTCAAATGGGAAGTCCTTCACTTGGAATGATTTTTTGCTTTAAAGAATTAGCCTAATGTTTCCCAGGAACTAATAGAATCCAAATGAAGAGAACTACCGTTAGATTATGTCATTTCCAAGCTTATTAGCCGTGGTGACCATGCGACTAAACCAAATGAGGTCACACAAGCTTCAAATGGGAAGTCCTTCACTTGGAATGATTTTTGCTCGAAGAATTAGCCTAATGTTTCCCAGGAACTAATAGAATCCAAAAGAAGAGAACTACCGTTAGATTACGTGATTTCCAAGCTCATTAGCCGTGGTGACCATGCGACTAAACCAAATGAGGTCACACAAGCTTCAAATGGGAAGTCCTTCAGTTGGAATGATCTCTTGCTCTCAAGCATTAGCCTAATCTTTCCAAGGAACTAATCAAATCCAAAAGAAGAGAACTACCACTAGATTAGTTCATTTCCAAGCTTGTTAGCCATGGTGACCATGCGACTAAACCAAATGAGGTCACATAAGCTTCAAATGGGAAGTCCTTCACTTGGAATGATCTCTTGCTCTCAAGCATTAGCCTAATCTTTCCCGGGAACTAATAGAATCCAAAAGAAGAGAACTACCACTAGATTAGGTCATTTCCAAGCTCGTTAGCCGTGGTGACCATGCGACTAAACCAAATGAGGTCACACAAGCTTCAAATGGGAAGTCCTTCACTTGGAATGATCTCTTGCTCTCAAGCATTAGCCAAATCTTTCCCGGGAACTAATAGAATCCAAAAGAAGAGAACTACCACTAGATTAAGTCATTTCCAAGATCGTTAGCCGTGGTGACCTTGCGACTAAACCAAATGAGGTCTCATAAGCTTGAAATGGGAAGTCCTTCACTTGGAATGATCTCTTGCTCTCAAGCATTAGCCTAATCTTTCCCAGGAACTAATAAAATCCAAAAGAAGTAAACTACCACTAGATTAGGTCATTTCCAAGCTCGTTAGCCGTGGTGACCATGCGACTAAACCAAATGAGGTCACACAAGCTTCAAATGGGAAGTCCTTCACTTGGAATGATTTTTTGCTTTAAAGAATTAGCCTAATGTTTCCCAGGAACTAATAGAATCCAAATGAAGAGAACTACCGTTAGATTATGTCATTTCCAAGCTTATTAGCCGTGGTGACCATGCGACTAAACCAAATGAGGTCACACAGGCTTGAAATGGGAAGTCCTTCACTTGGAATGATCTCTTGCTCTCAAGCATTAGCCAAATCTTTCCCAGGAACTAATAGAATCCAAAAGAAGAGAACTAGCACTAGATTAGGTCATTTCCAAGCTCGTTAGCCGTGGTGACCTTGCGACTAAACCAAAAGAGGTCTCACAAACTTGAAATGGGAAGTCCTTCACTTGGAATGATCTCTTGCTCTCAAGCATTAGCCTAATCTTTCCCAGGAACTAATAGAATCCAAATGAAGAGAACTACCGTTAGATTATGTCATTTCCAAGCTTATTAGCCGTGGTGACCATGCGACTAAACCAAATGAGGTCACACAAGCTTCAAATGGGAAGTACTTCACTTGGAATGATTTTTGCTTTAAAGAATTAGCCTAATGTTTCCCAGGAACTAATAGAATCCAAATGAAGAGAACTACCGTTAGATTATGTCATTTCCAAGCTTATTAGCCGTGGTGACCATGCGACTAAACCAAATGAGGTCACACAAGCTTCAAATGGGAAGTCCTTCACTTGGAATGATTTTTTGCTCAAGAATTAGCCTAATGTTTCCCAGGAACTAATAGAATCCAAATGAAGAGAACTACCGTTAGATTATGTCATTTCCAAGCTTATTAGCCGTGGTGACCATGCGACTAAACCAAATGAGGTCACACAAGCTTGAAATGGGAAGTCCTTCACTTGGAATGATCTCTTGCTCTCAAGCATTAGCCAAATCTTTCCAAGGGAACTAATAGAATCCAAAAGAAGAGAACTAGCACTAGATTAGGTCATTTCCAAGCTCGTTAGCCGTGGTGACCATGCGACTAAACCAAAATGAGGTCTCACAAACTTGAAATGGGAAGTCCTTCACTTGGAATGATCTCTTGCTCTCAAGCATTAGCCTAATCTTTCCCAGGAACTAATAGAATCCAAATGAAGAGAACTACCGTTAGATTATGTCATTTCCAAGCTTATTAGCCGTGGTGACCATGCGACTAAACCAAATGAGGTCACACAAGCTTCAAATGGGAAGTCCTTCACTTGGAATGATTTTTGCTTTAAAGAATTAGCCTAATGTTTCCCAGGAACTAATAGAATCCAAATGAAGAGAACTACCGTTAGATTATGTCATTTCCAAGCTTATTAGCCGTGGTGACCATGCGACTAAACCAAATGAGGTCACACAAGCTTCAAATGGGAAGTCCTTCACTTGGAATGATTTTTTGCTCTGAAGAATTAGCCTAATGTTTCCCAGGAACTAATAGAATCCAAATGAAAGAACTACCGTTAGATTATGTCATTTCCAAGCTTATTAGCCGTGGTGACCATGCGACTAAACCAAATGAGGTCACACAAGCTTCAAATGGGAAGTCCTTCACTTGGAATGATTTTTGCTTTAAAGAATTAGCCTAATGTTTCCCAGGAACTAATAGAATCCAAATGAAGAGAACTACCGTTAGATTATGTCATTTCCAAGCTTATTAGCCGTGGTGACCATGCGACTAAACCAAATGAGGTCACACAAGCTTCAAATGGGAAGTCCTTCACTTGGAATGATTTTTGCTCTGAAGAATTAGCCTAATGTTTCCCAGGAACTAATAGAATCCAAATGAAGAGAACTACCGTTAGATTACGTCATTTCCAAGCTCATTAGCCATGGTGACCATGCGACTAAACCAAATGAGGTCACACAAGCTTCAAATGGGAAGTCCTTCACTTGGAATGATCTCTTGCTCTCAAGCATTAGCCTAATCTTTCCCGGGAACTAATAGAATCCAAAAGAAGAGAACTACCACTAGATTAGGTCATTTCCAAGCTCGTTAGCCGTGGTGACCTTGCGACTAAACCAAATGAGGTCACACAAGCTTCAAATGGGAAGTCCTTCACTTGGAATGATCTCTTGCTCTCAAGCATTAGCCAAATCTTTCCAAGGAACTAATAGAATCCAAAAGAAGAGAACTACCACTAGATTAAGTCATTTCCAAGATCGTTAGCCGTGGTGACCTTGCGACTAAACCAAATGAGGTCTCATAAGCTTGAAATGGGAAGTCCTTCACTTGGAATGATCTCTTGCTCTCAAGCATTAGCCTAATCTTTCCCAGGAACTAATAAAATCCAAAGAAGTAAACTACCACTAGATTAGGTCATTTCCAAGCTCGTTAGCCGTGGTGACCATTCGACTAAACCAAATGAGGTCACACAAGCTTCAAATGGGAAGTCCTTCACTTGGAATGATTTTTGCTTTAAAGAATTAGCCTAATGTTTCCCAGGAACTAATAGAATCCAAATGAAGAGAACTACCGTTAGATTATGTCATTTCCAAGCTTATTAGCCGTGGTGACCATGCGACTAAACCAAATGAGGTCACACAGGGTTGAAATGGGAAGTCCTTGACTTGGAATGATCTCTTGCTCTCAAGCATTAGCCAAATCTTTCCCGGGAACTAATAGAATCCAAAAGAAGAGAACTAGCACTAGATTAGGTCATTTCCAAGCTCGTTAGCCGTGGTGACCTTGCGACTAAACCAAATGAGGTCTCACAAACTTGAAATGGGAAGTCCTTCACTTGGAATGATCTCTTGCTCTCAAGCATTAGCCTAATCTTTCCCAGGAACTAATAGAATCCAAATGAAGAGAACTACCGTTAGATTATGTCATTTCCAAGCTTATTAGCCGTGGTGACCATGCGACTAAACCAAATGAGGTCACACAAGCTTCAAATGGGAAGTACTTCACTTGGAATGATTTTTGCTTTAAAGAATTAGCCTAATGTTTCCCAGGAACTAATAGAATCCAAATGAAGAGAACTACCGTTAGATTATGTCATTTCCAAGCTTATTAGCCGTGGTGACCATGCGACTAAACCAAATGAGGTCACACAAGCTTGAAATGGGAAGTCCTTGACTTGGAATGATCTCTTGCTCTCAAGCATTAGCCAAATCTTTCCCAGGAACTAATAGAATCCAAAAGAAGAGAACTACCACTAGATTAGGTCATTTCCAAGCTCGTTAGCCGTGGTGACCATGCGACTAAACCAAATGAGGTCACACAAGCTTCAAATGGGAAGTCCTTCACTTGGAATGATTTTTGCTCTCAAGAATTAGCCTAATGTTTGCCAGGAACTAATAGAATCCAAATGAAAGAACTACCGTTAGATTATGTCATTTCCAAGCTTATTAGCCGTGGTGACCATGCGACTAAACCAAATGAGGTCACACAAGCTTCAAATGGGAAGTCCTTCACTTGGAATGATTTTTTGCTCTAAAGAATTAGCCTAATGTTTCCCAGGAACTAATAGAATCCAAATGAAGAGAACTACCGTTAGATTATGTCATTTCCAAGCTTATTAGCCGTGGTGACCATGCGACTAAACCAAATGAGGTCACACAAGCTTGAAATGGGAAGTCCTTGACTTGGAATGATCTCTTGCTCTCAAGCATTAGCCAAATCTTTCCGGGAACTAATAGAATCCAAAAGAAGAGAACTAGCACTAGATTAGGTCATTTCCAAGCTCGTTAGCCGTGGTGACATGCGACTAAACCAAAAGAGGTCTCACAAACTTGAAATGGGAAGTCCTTCACTTGGAATGATCTTTGCTCTCAAGCATTAGCCTAATCTTTCCCAGGAACTAATAGAATCCAAATGAAGAGAACTACCGTTAGATTATGTCATTTCCAAGCTTATTAGCCGTGGTGACCATGCGACTAAACCAAATGAGGTCACACAAGCTTCAAATGGGAAGTACTTCACTTGGAATGATTTTTTGCTTTAAAGAATTAGCCTAATGTTTCCCAGGAACTAATAGAATCCAAATGAAGAGAACTACCGTTAGATTATGTCATTTCCAAGCTTATTAGCCGTGGTGACCATGCGACTAAACCAAATGAGGTCACACAAGCTTCAAATGGGAAGTCCTTCACTTGGAATGATCTCTTGCTCAAGCATTAGCCTAATCTTTCCAAGGACCTAATAGAATCCATAAGAAGTAAACTACCACAGATTAGGTCATTTCCAAGCTCGTTAGCCGTGGTGACCATGCGACTAAACCAAATGAGGTCACACAAGCTTCAAATGGGAAGTCCTTCACTTGGAATGATTTTTGCTTTGAAGAATTAGCCTAATGTTTCCCAGGAACTAATAGAATCCAAATGAAGAGATCTACCGTTAGATTATGTCATTTCCAAGCTTATTAGCCGTGGTGACCATGCGACTAAACCAAATGAGGTCACATAAGCTTCAAATGGGAAGTCCTTCACTTAGAATGATGTTTTGCTCTCAAGACTTAGCCTAATCTTTCCCCGGAACTAATAGAATCCAAATGAAGATAACTACCGTTAGATTAGGTCATTTCCAAGGTCATTAGCCGTGGTGACCATGCGACTAAACTAAATGAGGTCACACAAGCTTCAAATGGGAAGTCCTTCACTTGGAATGATCTCTTGCTCTCAAGCATTAGCCTAATCTTTCCAAGGACCTAATAGAATCCATAAGAAGTAAACTACCACTAGATTAGGTCATTTCCAAGCTCGTTAGCCGTGGTGACCATGCGACTAAACCAAATGAGGTCACACAAGCTTCAAATGGGAAGTCCTTCACTTGGAATGATTTTTGCTTTGAAGAATTAGCCTAATCTTTCCCAGGAACTAATAGAATCCAAATGAAGAGAACTACCGTTAGATTATGTCATTTCCAAGCTTATTAGCCGTGGTGACCATGCGACTAAACCAAATGAGGTCACATATGCTTCAAATGGGAAGTCCTTCACTTAGAATGATTTTTTGCTCTCAAGCATTAGCCTAATCTTTCCCAGGAACTAATAGAATCCAAATGAAGATAACTACCGTTAGATTAGGTCATTTCCAAGTCATTAGCCGTGGTGACCATGCGACTAAACTAAATGAGGTCACACAAGCTTCAAATGGGAAGTCCTTCACTTGGAATGATCTCTTGCTCTCAAGCATTAGCCTAATCTTTCCAAGGACCTAATAGAATCCATAAGAAGTAAACTACCACTAGATTAGGTCATTTCCAAGCTCGTTAGCCGTGGTGACCATGCGACTAAACCAAATGAGGTCACACAAGCTTCAAATGGGAAGTCCTTCACTTGGAATGATTTTTTGCTCGAAGAATTAGCCTAATGTTTCCCAGGAACTAATAGAATCCAAATGAAAGAACTACCGTTAGATTATGTCATTTCCAAGCTTATTAGCCGTGGTGACCATGCGACTAAACCAAATGAGGTCACACAAGCTTCAAATGGGAAGTCCTTCACTTGGAATGATTTTTGCTCTCAAGAATTAGCCTAATGTTTCCCAGGAACTAATAGAATCCAAATGAAGAAAGAACTAGTTAGATTATGTCATTTCCAAGCTTATTAGCCGTGGTGACCATGCGACTAAACCAAATGAGGTCACACAAGCTTGAAATGGGAAGTCCTTCACTTGGAATGATCTCTTGCTCTCAAGCATTAGCCTAATCTTTCCAAGGAACTAATAGAATCCAAAGAAGAGAACTACCACTAGATTTGGTCATTTCCAAGCTCGTTAGCCGTGGTGACCATGCGACTAAACCCAATGAGGTCACACAAGCTTGAAATGGGAAGTCCTTCACATGGAATGATTTTTTGCCCTCAAGAATTAGCCTAATCTTTCCCTGGAACTAATAGAATCCAAATGAAGAGAACTACCGTTAGATTACGTCATTTCCAAGCTCATTAGCTGTGGTGACCATGCGACTAAACCAAATGAGGTCACACAAGCTTCAAATGGGAAGTCCTTCACTTGGAATGATTTTTTGCTTTAAAGAATTAGCCTAATGTTTCCCAGGAACTAATAGAATCCAAATGAAGAGAACTACCGTTAGATTATGTCATTTCCAAGCTTATTAGCCGTGGTGACCATGCGACTAAACCAAATGAGGTCACACAAGCTTCAAATGGGAAGTCCTTCACTTGGAATGATCTCTTGCTCTCAAGCATTAGCCTAATCTTTCCAAGGAACTAATAGAATCCAAAGAAGAGAACTACCACTAGATTAGGTCATTTCCAAGCTCGTTAGCCGTGGTGACCATGCGACTAAACCAAATGAGGTCACACAAGCTTCAAATGGGAAGTCCTTCACTTGGAATGATTTTTGCTTTGAAGAATTAGCCTAATGTTTCCCAGGAACTAATAGAATCCAAATGAAGAGAACTACCGTTAGATTATGTCATTTCCAAGCTTATTAGCCGTGGTGACCATGCGACTAAACCAAATGAGGTCACATAAGCTTCAAATGGGAAGTCCTTCACTTAGAATGATGTTTTGCTCTCAAGACTTAGCCTAATCTTTCCCCGGAACTAATAGAATCCAAATGAAGATAACTACCGTTAGATTAGGTCATTTCCAAGGTCATTAGCCGTGGTGACCATGCGACTAAACCAAATGAGGTCACACAAGCTTCAAATGGGAAGTCCTTCACTTGGAATGATCTTTTGCTCAAGCATTAGCCTAATCTTTCCAAGGAACTAATAGAATCCAAAGAAGTAAACTACCACTAGATTAGGTCATTTCCAAGCTCATTAGCCGTGGTGACCATGCGACTAAACCAAATGAGGTCACACAAGCTTCAAATGGGAAGTCCTTCACTTGGAATGATTTTTGCTCTCAAGAATTAGCCTAATGTTTCCCAGGAACTAATAGAATCCAAATGAAGAGAACTACCGTTAGATTATGTCATTTCCAAGCTTATTAGCCGTGGTGACCATGCGACTAAACCAAATGAGGTCACACAAGCTTCAAATGGGAAGTCCTTCACTTGGAATGATTTTTGCTCTCAAGAATTAGCCTAATGTTTCCCAGGAACTAATAGAATCCAAATGAAGAGAACTACCGTTAGATTATGTCATTTCCAAGCTTATTAGCCGTGGTGACCATGCGACTAAACCAAATGAGGTCACACAAGCTTCAAATGGGAAGTCCTTCACTTGGAATGATCTCTTTGCTCTCAAGCATTAGCCTAATTCTTTCCAAGGAACTAATAGAATCCAAAAGAAGAGAACTACCACTAGATTAGGTCATTTCCAAGCTCGTTAGCCGTGGTGACCATGCGACTAAACCAAATGAGGTCACACAAGCTTCCAATGCGAAGTCCCTCACATAGAATGATCTTTTTACCTCACAAGCATTAGCATAATCTTTACCAGAAACTAATAGTATCCAAATGAAGAGAACTACCGTTAGATTATGTCATTTCCAAGCTTATTAGCCGTGGTGACCATGCGACTAAACCAAATGAGGTCACACAAGCTTCAAATGGGAAGTCCTTCACTTGGAATGATTTTTGCTTTAAAGAATTAGCCTAATGTTTCCCAGGAACTAATAGAATCCAAATGAAGAGAACTACCGTTAGATTATGTCATTTCCAAGCTTATTAGCCGTGGTGACCATGCGACTAAACCAAATGAGGTCACACAAGCTTCAAATGGGAAGTCCTTCACTTGGAATGATCTCTTGCTCTCAAGCATTAGCCTAATCTTTCCAAGGACCTAATAGAATCCAAAGAAGTAAACTACCACTAGATTAGGTCATTTCCAAGCTCGTTAGCCGTGGTGACCATGCGACTAAACCAAATGAGGTCACACAAGCTTCAAATGGGAAGTCCTTCACTTGGAATGATTTTTGCTTTGAAGAATTAGCCTAATGTTTCCCAGGAACTAATAGAATCCAAATGAAGAGAACTACCGTTAGATTATGTCATTTCCAAGCTCATTAGCCGTGGTGACCATGCGACTAAACCAAATGAGGTCACATAAGCTTCAAATGGGAAGTCCTTCACTTAGAATGATGTTTTGCTCTCAAGACTTAGCCTAATCTTTCCCCGGAACTAATAGAATCCAAATGAAGATAACTACCGTTAGATTAGGTCATTTCCAAGGTCATTAGCCGTGGTGACCATGCGACTAAACTAAATGAGGTCACACAAGCTTCAAATGGGAAGTCCTTCACTTGGAATGATCTCTTGCTCTCAAGCATTAGCCTAATCTTTCCAAGGACCTAATAGAATCCATAAGAAGTAAACTACCACTAGATTAGGTCATTTCCAAGCTCGTTAGCCGTGGTGACCATGCGACTAAACCAAATGAGGTCACACAAGCTTCAAATGGGAAGTCCTTCACTTGGAATGATTTTTGCTCTCAAGAATTAGCCTAATGTTTCCCAGGAACTAATAGAATCCAAATGAAAGAACTACCGTTAGATTATGTCATTTCCAAGCTTATTAGCCGTGGTGACCATGCGACTAAACCAAATGAGGTCACACAAGCTTCAAATGGGAAGTCCTTCACTTGGAATGATTTTTTGCTCAAGAATTAGCCTAATGTTTCCCAGGAACTAATAGAATCCAAATGAAGAGAACTACCGTTAGATTATGTCATTTCCAAGCTTATTAGCCGTGGTGACCATGCGACTAAACCAAATGAGGTCACACAAGCTTCAAATGGGAAGTCCTTCACTTGGAATGATCTTTTGCTCTCAAGCATTAGCCTAATCTTTCCTAGGAACTAATAGAATCCAAATGAAGAGAACTACCACTAGATTAGGTCATTTCCAAGCTCATTAGCCGTGGTGACCATGCGACTAAACCAAATGAGGTCACACAAGCTTCAAATGGGAAGTCCTTCACTTGGAATGATCTCTTGCTCTCAAGCATTAGCCTAATCTTTCCAAGGAACTAATAAAATCCAAATGAAGAGAAGTACCGTTAGATTATGTCATTTCCAAGCTTATTAGCCGTGGTGACCATGCGACTAAACCAAATGAGGTCCCACAAGCTTCAAATGGGAAGTCCTTCACTTGGAATGATTTTTGCTTCTCAAGAATTAGCCTAATGTTTCCCAGGAACTAATAGAATCCAAATGAAGAGAACTACCATTAGATTATGTCATTTCCAAGCTCATTAGCCGTGGTGACCATGCGACTAAACCAAATGAGGTCACATATGCTTCAAATGCGAAGTCCTTCACTTAGAATGAGTTTTTGCTCTCAAGCATTAGCCTAATCTTTCCCAGGAACTAATAGAATCCAAATGAAGAGAACTACCGTTAGATTATGTCATTTCCAAGCTTATTAGCCGTGGTGACCATGCGACTAAACCAAATGAGGTCACACAAGCTTCAAATGGGAAGTCCTTCACTTGGAATGATCTCTTGCTCTCAAGCATTAGCCTAATCTTTCCAAGGAACTAATAGAATCCAAAGAAGAGAACTACCACTAGATTAGGTCATTTCCAAGCTCATTAGCCGTGGTGACCATGCGACTAAACCAAATGAGGTCACACAAGCTTCAAATGGGAAGTCCTTCACTTGGAATGATTTTTGCTTTGAAGAATTAGCCTAATGTTTCCCAGGAACTAATAGAATCCAAATGAAGAGAACTACCGTTAGATTATGTCATTTCCAAGCTTATTAGCCGTGGTGACCATGCGACTAAACCAAATGAGGTCACACAAGCTTCAAATGGGAAGTCCTTCACTTGGAATGATTTTTTGCTCAAGAATTAGCCTAATGTTTCCCAGGAACTAATAGAATCCAAATGAAGAGAACTACCGTTAGATTATGTCATTTCCAAGCTTATTAGCCGTGGTGACCATGCGACTAAACCAAATGAGGTCACACAAGCTTGAAATGGGAAGTCCTTCACTTGGAATGATCTCTTGCTCTCAAGCATTAGCCTAATCTTTCCGAGGAACTAATAGAATCCAAAGAAGAGAACTACCACTAGATTAGGTCATTTCCAAGCTCGTTAGCCGTGGTGACCATGCGACTAAACCAAATGAGGTCTCATAAGCTTGAAATGGGAAGTCCTTCACTTGGAATGATCTTTTGGCTCACAAGCATTAGCCTAATCTTTCCCAGGAACTAATAGAATCCAAATGAAGAGAACTACCCTTAGATTACGTCATTTCCAAGCTCATTAGCCGTGGTGACCATGCGACTAAACCAAATGAGGTCACACAAGCTTCAAATGGGAAGTCCTTCACTTGGAATGATCTCTTGCTCTCAAGCATTAGCCTAATCTTTCCCAGGAACTAATAGAGTCCAAAAGAAGAGAACTACCGTTAGATTAGGTCATTTCCAAGCTCATTAGCCGTGGTGACCATGCGACTAAACCAAATGAGGTCACACAAGCTTCAAATGGGAAGTCCTTCACTTGGAATGATCTCTTGCTCTCAAGCATTAGCCTAATCTTTCCCAGGAACTAATAGAATCCAAATGAAGAAACTACCACTAGATTAGGTCATTTCCAAGCTCGTTAGCCGTGGTGACCATGCGACTAAACCAAATGAGGTCACACAAGCTTCAAATGGGAAGTCCTTCACTTGGAATGATTTTTGCTCTCAAGAATTAGCCTAATGTTTCCAGGAACTAATAGAATCCAAATGAAAGAACTACCGTTAGATTATGTCATTTCCAAGCTTATTAGCCGTGGTGACCATGCGACTAAACCAAATGAGGTCACACATAAGCTTCAAATGGGAAGTCCTTCACTTGGAATGAACTTTTGGATCCCAAGCATTAACCTAATCTTTCCCCGGAACTAATAGAATCAAATTGAAGGGAACTACCACTAGATTAGGTTATTTCCAAGGTCATTAGCTGTGGTGAACATGCGACGAAACCAAATGAGTTCATATAAGCTTGAAATTTGAAGTCCTTCACTAAGAATGATCTTTTGGTTCCCAAGCGATAGCGTAATCTTTCCCAGGAACTAGTAGAATCCAATTGAAGAGAACTACCGTTAGATTATGTCATTTCCAAGCTATTAGCCGTGGTGACCATGCGACTAAACCAAATGAGGTCACACAAGCTTCAAATGGGAAGTCCTTCACTTGGAATGATTTTTGCTTAAAGAATTAGCCTAATCTTTCCCAGGAACTAATAGAATCCAAATGAAGAGAACTACCGTTAGATTATGTCATTTCCAAGCTCATTAGCCGTGGTGACCATGCGACTAAACCAAATGAGGTCACACAAGCTTCAAATGGGAAGTCCTTCACTTGGAATGATCTTTTGCTCAAGCATTAGCCTAATCTTTCCAAGGAACTAATAGAATCCAAATGAAGAGAACTACCACTAAATTAGGTCATTTCCAAGCTCATTAGCCGTGGTGACCATGCGACTAAACCAAATGAGGTCACACAAGCTTCAAATGGGAAGTCCTTCACTTGGAATGATTTTTGCTTTGAAGAATTAGCCTAATGTTTCCCAGGAACTAATAGAATCCAAATGAAGAGAACTACCGTTAGATTATGTCATTTCCAAGCTCATTAGCCGTGGTGACCATGCGACTAAACCAAATGAGGTCACATAAGCTTCAAATGGGAAGTCCTTCACTTAGAATGATCTTTTGCTCTCAAGATTAGCCTAATCTTTCCGAGGAACTAATAGAATGCAAATGAAGATAACTACCGTTAGATTACGTCATTTTCAAGCTCATTAGCCGTGGAGACCATGCGACTAAACCAAATGAGGTCACACAAGCTTCAAATTGGAAGTCCTTCACTTGGAATGATCTGTTGCTCTCAAGCATTAGCCTAATCTTTCCCGGGAACTAATAGAATCCAAATGAAGTAAACTACCACTAGATTAGGTCATTTCCAAGCTCATTAGCCGTGGTGACCATGCGACTAAACCAAATGAGGTCACACAAGCTTCAAATGGGAAGTCCTTCACTTGGAATGATTTTTTGCTCTCAAGAATTAGCCTAATGTTTCCGAGGAACTAATAGAATCCAAATGAAAGAACTACCGTTAGATTATGTCATTTCCAAGCTTATTAGCCGTGGTGACCATGCGACTAAACCAAATGAGGTCACACAAGCTTCAAATGGGAAGTCCTTCACTTGGAATGATTTTTGCTCACGAAGAATTAGCCTAATGTTTCCCAGGAACTAATAGAATCCAAATGAAGAGAACTACCGTTAGATTATGTCATTTCCAAGCTTATTAGCCGTGGTGACCATGCGACTAAACCAAATGAGGTCACACATAAGGTTCAAATGGGAAGTCCTTCACTTGGAATGATCTCTTGCTCTCAAGCATTAGCCTAATCTTTTCGAGGAACTAATAGAATCCAAATGAAGAGAACTACCACTAGATTAGGTCATTTCCAAGCTCGTTAGCCGTGGTGACCATGCGACTAAACCAAATGAGGTCACACAAACTTCAAATGGGAAGTCCTCCACTTGGAATGATTTTTTGCTCTCAAGCATTAGCCTAATCTTTCCCAGGAACTAATAGAATCCAAATGAAGAGAACTACCGTTAGATTACGTCATTTCCAAGCTCATTAGCCGTGGTGACCATGCGACTAAACCAAATGAGGTCACACAAGCTTCAAATGGGAAGTCCTTCACTTGGAATGATTTTTTGCTATAAAGAATTAGCCTAATCTTTCCCAGGAACTAATAGAATCCAAATGAAGAGAACTACCACTAGATTATGTCATTTCCAAGCTTATTAGCCGTGGTGACCATGCGACTAAACCAAATGAGGTCACACAAGCTTCAAATGGGAAGTCCTTCACTTGGAATGATCTTTTGCTCTCAAGCATTAGCCTAATCTTTCCAAGGAACTAATAGAATCCAAAGAAGAGAACTACCACTAGATTAGGTCATTTCCAAGCTCGTTAGCCGTGGTGACCATGCGACTAAACCAAATGAGGTCACACAAGCTTCAAATGGGAAGTCCTTCACTTGGAATGATTTTTGCTTCAAGAATTAGCCTAATCTTTCCCAGGAACTAATAGAATCCAAATGAAGAGAACTACCGTTAGATTATGTCATTTCCAAGCTCATTAGCCGTGGTGACCATGCGACTAAACCAAATGAGGTCACATAAGCTTCAAATGGGAAGTCCTTCACTTGGAATGATCTTTTGCTCTCAAGATTAGCCTAATCTTTCCTAGGAACTAATAGAATCCAAATGAAGAGAACTACCGTTAGATTAGGTCATTTCCAAGCTCATTAGCCGTGGTGACCATGAGACTAAACCAAATGAGGTCACATAAGCTTCAAATGGGAAGTCCTTCACTTGGAATGATCTTTTTGCTCACAAGCATTAGCCTAATATTTCCGAGGAACTAATAGAATCCAAATGAAGAGAACTACCACTAGATTAGGTCATTTCCAAGCTCATTAGCCGTGGTGACCATGCGACTAAACCAAATGAGGTCACACAAGCTTCAAATGGGAAGTCCTTCACTTGGAATGATTTTTGGTCTCAAGCATTAGCCTAATCTTTCCAAGGAACTAATAAAGTCCAAAAGAAGAGAACTACCGTTAGATTAGGTCATTTCCAAGCTCATTAGCCGTGGTGACCATGCGACTAAACCAAATGAGGTCACACAAGCTTCAAATGGGAAGTCCTTCACTTGGAATGATTTTTTGCTCTCAAGAATTAGCCTAATCTTTCCCAGGAACTAATAGAATCCAAATGAAGAGAACTACACGTTAGATTAGGTCATTTCCAAGCTCATTAGCATGGTGACCATGCGACTAAACCAAATGAGGTCACATAAGCTTCAAATGGGAAGTCCTTCACTTGGAATGATCTTTTGCTCTCAAGCATTAGCCTAATCTTTCCAAGGAACTAATAGAATCCAAATGAAGAAAACTACCGCTAAATTAGCTTATTTCCAAGCTCATTAGCTATGGAGATCATGCGACTAAACCAAATGTGGTCACATAAGCTTCAAATGGGAAGTCCTTAACTTGGAATGATCTTTTGGCTCCAAAGCATTAGCCTAATCTTTCCCAGGAACTAATACAATCCAAATGAAGAGAACTACCACTAGATTAGTCATTTCCAAGCTCATTAGCTATGGTGACCATGCGACTAAACCAAATGAGGTCACACAAGCTTCAAATGGGAAGTCCTTCACTTGGAATGATTTTTGCTCACAAGAATTAGCCTAATCTTTCCCAGGAACTAATAGAATCCAAATGAAGAGAACTACCACGTTAGATTATGTCATTTCCAAGCTCATTAGCTATGGTGACCATGCGACTAAACCAAATGAGGTCACACAAGCTTCAAATGGGAAGTCCTTCACTTGGAATGATCTTTTGGCTCTCAAGCATTAGCGTAATCTTTCCAAGGAACTAATAGAATCCAAATGAAGAGAACTACCACTAAATTAGGTCATTTCCAAGCTCATTAGCCGTGGTGACCATGCGACTAAACCAAATGAGGTCACACAAGCTTCAAATGGGAAGTCCTTCACTTGGAATGATTTTTGGTCTCAAGCATTAGCCTAATCTTTCCTAGGAACTAATAGAATCCAAATGAAGAGAACTACCACTAGATTATGTCATTTCCAAGCTCATTAGCTGTGGTGACCATGCGACTAAACCAAATGAGGTCACATAAGCTTCAAATGGGAAGTCCTTCACTTGGAATGATTTTTTGCTCTCAAGAATTAGCCTAATCTTTCCGAGGAACTAATAGAATCCAAATGAAGAGAACTACCGTTAGATTAGGTCATTTCCAAGCTCATTAGCCGTGGTGACCATGCGACTAAACCAAATGAGGTCACATAAGCTTCAAATGGGAAGTCCTTCACTTGGAATGATCTTTAGCTCACATGCATTAGCCTAATCTGTCCGAGGAACTAATAGAATCCAAATGAAGAGAACTGCCGTTAGATTAGGTCATTTCCAAGCTCATTAGCAGTGGTGATCATGCAACTAAACCAAATGAGGTCACATAAGCTTCAAATGGGAAATCCTTCACTTGGAATGATATCTTGCTCTCAAGCATTAGCCTAATTTTTTCGAGGAACTAATATAATCCAAATGAAGAGAACTGCCGTTAGGTTAGGTCATTTCCAAGCTCATTAGCAGTGGTGATCATGCGACTAAACCAAATGAGGTAACAGAAGCTTCAAATGGGAAGTCCTTCACTTGGAATGATCTTTTGCTCTCAAGCATTAGCCTAATTTTTCCGAGGAACTAATAGAATCCAAATGAAGAGAACTACCGTTAGATTAGGTCATTTCCAAGCTCATTAGCCGTGGTGACCATGCGACTAAACCAAATGAGGTCACATAAGCTTCAAATGGGAAGTCCTTCACTTGGAATGATGTTTTGCTCTCAAGCATTAGCCTAATCTTTCCGAGGAACTAATAGAATCCAAATGAAGAGAACTACCACGTTAGATTAGGTCATTTCCAAGCTCATTAGCCGTGGTGACCATGCGACTAAACCAAATGAGGTCACATAAGCTTCAAATGGGAAGTCCTTCACTTGGAATGATTTTTGCTCACAAGCATTAGCCTAATCTTTCCCATGAACTAATAGAATCCAAATGAAGAGAACTACCGTTAGATTATGTCATTTCCAAGCTCATTAGCCTATGGTGACCATGGAACTAAACCAAATGAGGTCACATAAGCTTCAAATGGGAAGTCCTTCACTTGGAATGATCTTTTGCTCTCAAGAAGCATTAGCCTAATCTTTCGAAGGAACTAATAGAATCCAAATGAAGAGAACTACCACTAGATTAGTTCATTTCCAAGCTTGTTAGCCATGGTGACCATGCGACTAAACCAAATGAGGTCACATAAGCTTCAAATGGGAAGTCCTTCACTTGGAATAATCTCTTGCTCTCAAGCATTAGCCTAATCTTTCCCAGGAACTAATAGAATCCAAATGAAGATAACTACCCTTAGATTACATCATTTTCAAGCTCATTAGCCGTGGTGACCATGCGACTAAACCAAATGAGGTCACACAAGCTTCAAATGGGAAGTCCTTCACTTGGAATGATTTTTTGCTCTGAAGAATTAGCCTAACGTTTCCCAGGAACTAATAGAATCCAAATGAAGAGAACTACCGTTAGATTTTGTCATTTCCAAGCTCATTAGCCGTGGTGACCATGTGACTAAACCAAATGAGGTCACACAAGCTTGAAATGGGAAGTCCTTCACTTGGAATGATCTCTTGCTCTCAAGCATTAGCATAATCTTTCCCGGGAACTAATAAAATCCAAAAGAAGAGAACTATCGTTAGATTTGGTCATTTCCAAGCTCATTAGCCGTGGTGACCATGTGACTAAACCAAATGAGGTCACACAAGCTTCAAATGGGAAGTCCTTCACTTGGAATGATCTCTTGCTCTCAAGCATTAGCCTAATCTTTCCCGGGAACTAATAGAATCCAAAAGAAGAGAACTACCACTAGATTAGGTCATTTCCAAGCTCGTTAGCCGTGGTGACCGTGCGACTAAACCAAATGAGGTCTCATAAGCTTGAAATGGGAAGTCTTTCACTTGGAATGATGTTTTGCTCTCAAGCATTAGCCTAATCTTTCCCAGGAACTAATAGAATCCAAATGTTAATAACTACCATTTGATTAGGTCATTTCCAAGCTCATTAGCTGTGGTGACCATGAGACTAAACCAAATGAGGTCACATAAGCTTCAAATGGGAAATCCTTCACTTGGAATGATATCTTGCTCTCAAGCATTAGCCTAATTTTTTCGAGGAACTAATATAATCCAAATGAAGGGAACTACCGTTAGATTAGGTCATTCCCAAGCTCATTAGCCGTGGTGACCATGCGAGTAAACCAAACGAGGTCACACAAGCTTCAAATGGGAAGTCCTTCACTTGGAATAATGTTTAGCTCACATGGATTAGCCTAATCTGTCCGAGGAACTAATAGAATCCAAATGAAGAGAACTGCCGTTAGGTTAAGTCATTTCCAAGCTCATTAGCAGTGGTGATCATGCGACTAAACCAAATGAGGTCACAGAAGATTCAAATGGGAAGTATTTCACTTGGAATGGTCTTTTGGCTCACAAGTATTAGCCTAATTTGTCCGAGGAACTAATAGAATCCAAATGAAGAGAACTACCGTTAGATTAGGTCATTTCCAAGCTCATTAGCTGTGGTGACCATGCGACTAAACCAAATGAGGTTACATAAGCTTCAAATGGGAAGTATTTCACTTGGAATGGTCTTTTGGCTCACAAGCATTAGCCTAATCTTTCCCAGGAATTAATAGAATCCAAATGAAGAGATCTACCACTCTATTAGATCATTTCCAAGCTCTTTAGCTATGGGGATCAAAGAACTAAACCAAATTAGGACACACAAGCCTCAAATGGGAAGTCCTTTTCTTAGAATGATCTTATGCCTTTTAAGCATTACCCTAATCTTTCCCAGGAACTAATAGAATGCAAATGAAGAGAACTACAACTAGATTAGGTCATTTCCAAGGTCATTAGCCATGGTGACCATGCAGCTAAACCAAATCAGGTCACATAAGCTTCAAATGGGAAGTCCTTCACTTGGAATGATCTTTTGGCTCACAAGTATTAGCCTAATCTTTCCTAGGAAGTAATAGAATGCAAATGAACAAAACTACCACTAAATTACACCATTTCCAAGCTCATTAGCAGTGGTGACCATGCGACTAAACCAAATGAGGTCACATAAGCTTCAAATGGGAAGTCCTTCACTTGGAATGATCTTTAGCTCACATGCATTAGCCTAATCTGTCCAAGGAACTAATAGAATCCAAATGAAGAGAACTGCCGTTAGATTAGGTCATTTCCAAGCTCATTAGTAGTGGTGATCATGCAACTAAACCAAATGAGGTAACATAAGCTTGAAATGGGAAGTATTTAACTAGGAATGGTCTTTTGGCTCACAAGCATTAGCCTAATTTGTCCGAGGAACTAATAGAATCCAAATGAAGAGAACTACCGTTAGATTAGGTCATTTCCAAGCTCATTAGCCGTGGTGACCATGAGACTAAACCAAATGAGGTCACATAAGCTTCAAATGGGAAATCCTTCACTTGGAATGATCTCTTGCTCTCAAGCATTAGCCTAATTTGTTCGAGGAACTAATATAATCCAAATGAAGGGAACTACAGTTAGATTAGGCCATTCCCAAGCTCATTAGCTGTGGTGACCATGAGACTAAACCAAATGAAGTCACATAAGCTTCAAATGGGAAATCCTTCACTTGGAATGATCTCTTGCTCTCAAGCATTAGCCTAATTTGTTCGAGGAAGTAATATAATCCAAATGAAGGGAACTACCGTTAGATTAGGTCATTCCCAAGCTCATTAGCCGTGGTGACCATGCGACTAAACCAAATGAGGTCACACAAGCTTCAAATGGGAAGTCCTTCACTTGGAATGATGTTTAGCTCACATGGATTAGCCTAATTTGTCCGAGGAACTAATAGAATCCAAATGAAGAGAACTACCGTTAGATTAGGTCATTTCCAAGCTCATTAGCTGTGGTGACCATGCGACTAAACCAAATGTGGTCACATAAGCTTCAAATGGGAAGTATTTCACTTGGAATGGTCTTTTGGCTCACAAGCATTAGCCTAATCTTTCCCATGAACTAATAGAATCCAAATGAAGAGAACTACCACTCCATTAGATCATTTCCAAGCTCTTTAGCTATGGGGATCAAGGAACTAAACCAAATTAGGACACATAAGCCTTAAATGGGAAGTCCTTTTCTTAGAATGATCTTATGCCACTTAAGCATTGGCCTAATCTTTCCCAGGGACTAACAGAATCCAAATGAAGAGAACTACAACTAGATTTGGTCATTTCCAAGCTCATTAGCCATGGTGACCATGCGACTAAACCAAATGAGGTCACATAAGCTTCAAATGGGAAGTCCTTTACTTGGAATGATCTTTTGGCTCACAAGTATTAGCCTAATCTTTCATAGGAAGTAATAGAATCCAAATGAAGAGAACTACCAACCAATTAGATCATTTCCAAGCTCTTTAGCTATGGGGATCCAGGAACTAAACCAAATTAGGACACATAAGCTTCAAATGGGAAGTCCTTCACTTTGAATGATCTTTTGCCTCACAAGGATTAGCCTAATCTTTCCCAGGAACTAATAGAATCCAAATAAACAGAACCACAACTAGATTGGGTCATTTCCAAGCTCATTAGCCATGGTGACCATGCGACTAAACCAAATGAGGTCACATAAGCTTCAAATGGGAATTCCTTCACTTGGAATGATCTTTTGTCTCGCAAGCATTAGCCAAATCTTTCCTAGGAAGTAATAGAATCCAAATGAAGAGAACTACAACTAGATTAGGTCATTTCCAAGCTCATTAGCAATGGTGACAATGCGACTAAACCAAATGAGGTCACATAAGCTTCAAATGGGAAGTCCTTCCCTTGGAATGATCTTTTGGCTCACAAGCATTAGCCTAATCTTTCCTAGGAAGTAATAGAATCCAAATGAAGAGAACTACCACTACATTAGATCATTTCCAAGCTCTTTAGCTATGGGGATCAAGGAACTAAACCAAATTAGGACACATAAGCTTCAAATGGGAAGTCCTTCACTTTGAATGATCTTTTGCCTCACAAGGATTAGCCTAAACTTTCCCAGGAACTAATAGAATCCAAATGAAGAGAACTACAACTAGATTAGGTCATTTCCAAGCTCATTAGCCATGGTGACAATGCGACTAAACCAAATGAGGTCACATAAGCTTCAAATGGGAAGTCCTTCACTTGGAATGATCTTTTGGCTCTCAAGCATTAGCCTAATCTTTCCCAGGAAGTAATAGAATCCAAATGAAGAGACCTACCACTAAATTAGATCATTTCCAAGCTCATTAGCTAGTGGTGGATCAAAGAACTAAACCAAATAGGTCACAAAGCTTCAAATGGGAAGTCCTTCACTTAGAATGATCTTTTGCTCACAAGCATTAGCCTAATCTTTCCTAGGAACTAATAGAATCCAAATGAAGAGAACTACCACTAGATTAGGTCATTTCCAAGCTCATTAGCAATGGTGACCATGCGTACTAAACCAAAAGAGGTCACATAAGCTTCAAATGGGAAGTCCTTCACTTGGAATGATCTTTTGGCTCCCAAGCATTAGCCTAATCTTTCCCAGGAACTAATAGAATCCAAATGAAGAGAACTACCACTAGATTAGGTCATTTCCAAGCTCATTAGCTGTGGTGACCATGCGACTAAACCAAATGAGGTCACATCAGCTTGAAATGGGAAGTCCTTCGCTTGGAATGATCTTTTGGGTCACAAGCATTAGCCTAATCTTTCCTAGGAACTAATAGGATCCAAATGAAGAGAAGTACCACTAGATTAGGTCATTTCCAAGCTCTTTAGCTATGGGCATCAAGGAACTAAACCAAATGAGGTCACATAAGCTTCAAATGGGAAGTCCTTCACTTGGAATGATCTTCTAGCTCACAAGCATTAGCCTAATATTTCCCGGCAACTAATAAAATTTTAATGAAGAGAACTACAACTAAATTGGATCATTTCCAAGCTCATTAGCCATGGTGACCATGCGACTAAACCAAATGAGGTCACATAAGCTTCAAATGGGAAGTCCTTCACTTGGAATGATCTTTTGGCTCACAAGCATTAGCCTAATCTTTCCTAGGAACTAATAGAATCCAAATGAAGAGAACTACCACTCCATTAGATCATTTCCAAGCTCTTTAGCTATGGGGATCAAGGAACTAAACCAAATTAGGACACATAAGCCTCAAATGGGAAGTCCTTCACTTGGAATGATCTCTTGCTCTCAAGCATTAGCCTAATCTTTCGAAGGAACTAATCAAATCCAAAAGAAGAGAACTACTACTAGATTAGTTCATTTCCAAGCTTGTTAGCCATGGTGACCATGCGACTAAAGCAAATGAGGTCACATAAGCTTCAAATGGGAAGTCCTTCACTTGGAATAATCTCTTGCTCTCAAGCATTAGCCTAATCTTTCCTAGGAACTAATAGAATCCAAATGAAGAGAACTACCACTAGATTAGATCATTTTCAAGCTCATTAGCTATGGTGACCATGAACTAAACCAATTGAGGTCACATAAGCTTCAAATTGGAAGTCCTTCACTTGGAATGATCTTTTTGATCACAAGCATTAGCCTAATATTTCCCAGGAACTAATAGAATCCAAATGAAGGGAACTACCACTAGATTAGGTCATTTCCAATCTCACAAGCAGTGGTGACCATGCGACTAAACCAAATGAGGTCACATAAGCTTCAAATGGGAAGTCCTTCACTTGGAATGATCTTTTGCTCACAAGCATTAGCCTAATCTTTCCAAGGAACTAATAGAATCCAAATGAAGAGAACTACCACTAGATTTGGTCATTTCCAAGCTCATTAGCGTGGTGATCATGCGACTAAACCAAATGAGGTCACATAAGCTTCAAATGGGAAGTCCTTCACTTGGAATGATCTTTTGCTCTCAAGCATTAGCCTAATCTTTCCTAGGAACAAATAGAAACCAAATGAAGAGAACTACCACTAGATTAGATCATTTCCAAGCTCATTAGCCATGGTGACCATGCGACTAAACCAAATGAGGTCACATAAGCTTCAAATGGGAAGTCCTTCACTTGGAATAATCTCTTGCTCTCAAGCATTAGCCTAATCTTTCCAGGAACTAATAGAATCCAAATGAAGAGAACTACCACTAGATTAGGTCATTTCCAAGCTCATTAGCGTGGGTGACCATTCGACTAAACCAAATGAGGTCACATAAGCTTCAAATGGGAAGTCCTTCACTTGGAATGATCTTTTGCTCTCAAGCATTAGCCTAATCTTTCCTAGGAACTAATAGAATCCAAATGAAGAGAACTACCACTAGATTAGTCATTTCCAAGCTCATTAGCTATGGTGATCATGAACTAAACCAAATGAGGTCACATAAGCTTCAAATGGGAAGTCCTTCACTTGGAATGATCTTTTGCTCACAAGCATTATCCTAATCTTTCCCAGGAACTAATAGAATCCAAATGAAGAGAACTACCACTCCATTAGATCATTTCCAAGCTCTTTAGCTATGTGGATCAAGGAATTAAACCAAATTACGACACAGAAGCTTCAAATGAGAAGTCCTTCACTTGGAATGATCTTTTGGCTCACAAGCATTAGCCTAATCTTTCCCAGGAACTAATAGAATCCAAATGAAGAGAACTACCACTAGATTAGGTCATTTCCAAGCTCATTAGCTATGGTGATCATGCGACTAAACCAAATGAGGTCACATAAGCTTCAAATGGGAAGTCCTTCACTTGGCATGATCTTTTGGCTCACAAGCATTGGCCTAATCTTTCCTCGGAAGTAATAGAATCCAAATGAAGAGAACTACCACTAAATTAGATCATTTCTAAGCTCTTTAGCTATGGGGATCATGGAATTAAACCAAATTAGGACACATAAGTTTCAAATGGTAAAGCCTTCACTTGGAATGATGTTTTGGCTCACAAGCATTAGCTTAATCTTTCCTAGGAAGTAATAGAATCCAAATGAAGAGAACTACCATAGATTAGTCATTTCCAAGCTCATTAGCCATGGTGACCATGTAAATTAAACCAAATTAGGACACATAAGCTTCAAATGGGATATCCTTCACTTGGAATGATCATTTCGCTCGCAAGCATTTGCCGAATCATTCCAAGGAACTAATAGAGTCCAAATGAAGAGAACTACCACTAAATTAGATCATTTCCAAGCTCATTAGCTATGGGGATCATGCGAATTAAACCAAATGAGGTCACATAAGCTTGAAATTTGAAGTCCTTCACTAAGAATGATCTTTTGGTTCCCAAGCGATAGCGTAATCTTTCCCAGGAACTAGTAGAATCCAATTGAAGAGACCTACCACTAAAGTAGATCATTTCCAAGCTCTTTACCTATGGTATCAAGGAACTAAACCAAATTAGGACAAATACGCATCAAATGGGAAGTCCTTCACTTGGAATGATCTTATTGCTCTCAAGCATTAGCCTAATCTTTCCCAGGAACTAATAGAATCCAAATGAAGAGAACTACCACTAGATTAGGTCATTTCCAAGCTCATTAGCAGTGGTGACCATGCGACTAAACCAAATGAGGTCACATAAGCTTCAAATGGGAAGTCCTTCACTTGGAATGATCTTTTGGCTCCCAAGCATTAGCCTAATCTTTCCAAGGAACTAATAGAATCCAAATCAAGATAACTACCACTAGATTAAGTCATTTCCAAGCTCATTAGCTATGGTGATCATGGACTAAACCAAATGAGGTCACATAAGCTTCAAATGGGAAGTCCTTCACTTGGAATGATCTTTTGCTCACAAGCATTAGCCTAATCTTTCCTAGGAACTAATAGAATCCAAATGAAGAGAACTACCATTAAGATTAGATCATTTCCAAGCTCTTTAGCTATGGGGATCATGAACTAAACCAAATTAGGACACATAAGCTTCAAATGGGAAGTCCTTCACTTAGAATGATATTTTGCTCTCAAGCATTAGCCTAATCTTTCCAAGGAACTAATAGAATCCAAATGAAGAGAACTACCACTAAATTAGGTCATTTCCAAGCTCATTAGCCATGGTGACCATGCGACTAAACCAAATGAGGTCACATATGCCTCAAATGGGAAGTCCTTCACTTGGAATGATCTTTTGGCTCACAAGCATTAGCCTAATCTTTCCAAGGAACTAATAGAATCCAAATGAAGGGAACCACCACTAGATTAGGTTATTTCCAAGCTCATTAGCTTCAAATGGGAAGTCCTTCATTTGGAATGATCTTTTGGCTCCAAAGCATTAGCCTAATCTTTCCCAGGAACTAATAGAATCCAAATGAAGAGAACTACCACTAAATTAGATCATTTCCAAGCTCTTTAGCTATGGGGATCAAGCGAACTAAACCAAATTAGGACACATAAGCTTCAAATGGGAAGTCCTTCACTTGAATGATCTTTTGCTCACAAGCACTAGCACAATTTTTCCAAGTAACTAATAGAATCAAAATGAAGAGAACTACAACTAAATTAGGTCATTTCCAAGCTCATGAGCCTTGGTGACCATGCGACTAAACCAAATGAGGTCACATAAGCTTCAAATGGGAAGTCCTTCACTTGGAATGATCTTCTAGCTCACAAGCAGTAGCCTAATATTTCCCGGGAACTAATAGAATCTTAATGAAGAGAACTACCACTAAATTAGTTCATTTACAAGATCATTAGCAATGGGGATCGAGGAATTAAACCAAATTAGGAAACATAAGCTTCAAATGGGAAGTCCTTCGCTTGGAATTATCTTTTGCGTCACAAGCATTAGCCTAATCTTTCCTAGGAACTAATAGAATCCAAATGAAGAGAACTACCAGTAGATTAGGTCACTTCCAAGCTCATTAGCTATGGTGATCAATGCGAACTAAACCAAATAGGTCACACATAAGCTTCAAATGGGAAGTCCTTCACTTGGAATGATCTTTTGGCTCACAAGCATTAGCCTAATCTTTCCTAGAGGAACTAATAGAATCCAAATGAAGAGAACTACCACTAGATTAGTCATTTCCAAGCTCATTAGCCGTGGTGACCATGCGACTAAACCAAATGAGGTCACATAAGCTTCAAATGGGAAGTCCTTCACTTGGAATGATCTTTTGGCTCACAAGCATTAGCCTAATCTTTCCTAGGAAGTAATAGAATCCAAATGAAGAGAACTACCACTCCATTAGATCATTTCCAAGCTCTTTAGCTATGGGGATCATGGAACTAAACCAAATTAGGACACATAAGCTTCAAATGGGAAGTCCTTCACTTTGAATGATCTTTTGCCTCACAAGCATTAGCCTAATCTTTCCCAGGAACTAATAGAATCCAAATGAAGAGAACTACCACTAGATTAGGTCATTTCCAAGCTCATTAGCCATGGTGACCATGCGACTAAACCAAATGAGGTCACATAAGCTTCAAATGGGAAGTCCTTCACTTGGAATGATCTTTTGGCTCACAAGCATTAGCCTAATCTTTCCAGGAACTAATAGAATTCAAATGAAGATAACCACCACTAAGTTAGATCATTTCCAAGCTCATTAGCTATGGGGATCAAGGAATTAAACCAAATTAGGTCACATAAGCTTCAAATGTGAAGTCCTTCACTTAGACTGATCTTTTGGCTCACAAGCGTTAGCCTAATCTTTCCCGGGAACTAATAGAATCCTAATGAAGAGAACTACCACTAGATTAGGTCATTTCCAAGCTCATTTGCCGTGGTGACCATGCTACTAAACCAAATGAGGTCACATATGCCTCAAATGGGAAGTCCTTCACTTGGAATGATCTTTTGGCTCACAAGCATTAGCCTAATCTTTCCCAGGAACTAATAGAATCCAAATGAAGATAACTACCACTAAATTAGATCATTTCCAAGCTCATTAGCCGTGGTGACCATGCGACTAAACCAAATGAGGTCACATAAGCTTCAAATGGGAAGTCCTTCACTTGGAATGATCTTTTGGCTCACAAGCATTAGCCTAATCTTTCCCAGGAACTAATAGAATCCAAATGAAGAGAACTACCACTAAATTAGATCATTTCCAAGCTCTTTAGCTATGGGGATCAAGGAACTAAACCAAATTAGGACACATAAGCTTCAAATGGGAAGTCCTTCACTTGGAATGATCTTTTGGCTCACAAGCATTAGCCTAATCTTTCCACGGAACTAATAGAATCCAAATGAAGAGAACTACCACTAGATTAGATCATTTCCAAGCTCATTAGCAATGGTGACCATGCGACTAAACCAAATGAGGTCACATAAGCTTCAAATGGGAAGTCCTTCACTTGGAATGATCTTTTGGCTCACAAGCATTAGCCTAATCTTTCCAAGGAACTAATAGAATCCAAATGAAGAGAACTACCACTAAATTAGATCATTTCCATGCTCTTTAGCTATGGTGATCATGGAATTAAACCAAATGAGGTCACATAAGCTTCAAATGGGAAGTCCTTCACTTGAATGATCTTTTGCTCTCAAGCATTAGGCTAATATTTCCCAGGAACTAATAGAATCCAAATGAAGATCACTACCACCAAATGAGATCATTTCCAAGCTCATTAGCTGTGGGGATCAAGGAATTAAACCAAATCAGGACACGTAAGCTTCAAATGGGATGTCCTTCACTTAGAATGATCTTTTGACTCTCAAGCCCTAGCGTAATCTTTCCAAGGAACTAATAGAATCCAAATGAAGAGAACTACCACTAAATTAGGTCATTTCCAAGCTCATTAGCCATGGTGACCATGCGACTAAACCAAATGAGGTCAGATAAGCTTCAAATGAGAAGTCCTTCAGTTGGAATAATCTTTTGGCACCCAAGCATTAGCTAATATTTCCCAGGAACTAATAGAATCCAAATGAAGAGAACTACCACTAGATTAGATCATTTCCAAGCTCATTAGCTATGGGTGATCAAGGAACTAAACCAAATTAGGTCACATAAGCTTCAAATGGGAAGTCCTTCACTTGAATGATCTTTTGCCTCACAAGCATTAGCCTAATCTTTCCAAGGAACTAATAGAATCCAAATGAAGAGAACTACCACTAGATTAGTCATTTCCAAGCTCATTAGCCATGGTGACCATGCGACTAAACCAAATGAGGTCACATAAGCTTCAAATGGGAAGTCCTTCACTTGAATGATCTTTTGGCTCACAAGCATTAGCCTAATCTTTCCCGGAACTAATAGAATCCAAATGAAGAGAACTACCACTAAATTACATCATTTCCAAGCTCATTAGCTATGGTGATCATGCGAATTAAACCGAATTAGGACACATAAGCTTCAAATGGGAAGTCCTTCACTTGGAATGATCTTTTGGCTCCAAAGCATTAGCCTAATCTTTCCCAGGAACTAATAGAATCCAAATGAAGAGAACTACCACTAAATTAGATCATTTCCAAGCTCATTAGCAATGGTGACCTTGCGACTAAACCAAATGAGGTCACATAAGCTTCAAATGGGAAGTCCTTCACTTGGAATGATCTTTTGGCTCTCAAGCATTAGCCTAATCTTTCCAGGAACTAATAGAATGCAAATGAAGAGAACTACAACTAGATTAGGTCAATTCCAAGCTCATTAGCCATGGTGACCATGCGATTAAACCAAATGAGGTCACATAAGCTTCAAATGGGAAGTCCTTCACTTGGCATGATCTTTTGGCTCACAAGCATTGGCCTAATCTTTCCTCGGAAGTAATAGAATCCAAATGAAGAGAACTACCACTAAATTAGATCATTTCCAACCTCATTAGCTATGGGCATCAACAAACTAAACCAAATTGGGACACATAAGCTTCAAATGGGAAGTCCTTCACTTGAATGATCTTTTGCTCACAAGCATTAGCCTAATCTTTCCCAAGGAACTAATAGAATCCAAATGAAGAGAACTACCACTAGATTAGGTCATTTCCAAGCTCATTAGCCTATGGTGACCATGAACTAAACCAAATGAGGTCACATAAGCTTCAAATGGGAAGTCCTTCACTTAGAATGATCTTTTGGCTCTCAAGCATTAGCCTAATCTTTCAAGGAACTAATAGAATCCAAATGAAGAGAACTACCACTAAATTAGATCATTTCCAAGCTCATTAGCTATTGGTGATCAAGGAATTAAACCAAATAGGTCACATAAGCTTCAAAAGGGAAGTCCATCACTTAGAATGAGCTTTTGGCTCTCAAGCACTAGCCTAATCTTTCCAAGGAGCTCATAGAATCCAAATGAAGACAACTACCACTAAATTAGATGATTTCCAAGCTCATTAGCTATGGCGATCATGCGACTAAACCAAATGAGGTCACATATGACTCAAATGGGAAGTCCTTCACTTTGGAATGATCTTTTGGCTCTCAACAAGAATTAGCCTAATCTTTCCCAAGGAACTAATAGAATTCAAATGAAGATAACTACCACTAAATTAGATCATTTCCAAGCTCATTAGCCATGGGGATCAATGAATTAAACCAAATTAGGACACATAAGCTTCAAATGTGAAGTCCTTCACTTAGAATGATCTTTTGGCTCACAAGCATTAGTTTAATCTTTCCAAGGAATTAATTGAATCCAAATCAAGAGAACTACCACTAAATTAGATCATTTCCAAGCTCATTAGCTATGGGAATCAACGAACTAAACCAAATTAGGACACATAAGTTTCAAATGGGAAGTCCTTCACTTAAAATGATCTTTTGGCTCACAAGCATTAGGCTAATCTTTGCCAAGAACTAATTGAATCCAAATAAAGAGAACTACCACTAAATTAGATCATTTCCAAGCTCATTACCATGGTGAAATTAAACCAAATGAGGTCACATATGCCTCAAATGGGAAGGCCTTCACTTTGAATGATCTTTTGGCTCTCAAGCATTAGCCTAATCTTTCCACGGAACTAATAGAATCTTAATGAGGAGAACTACCACTAAATTAGATCATTTCCAAGCTCATTAGCTATGGGGATCAGGAATTAAACAAAATTAGGACACATAAGCTTCAAATGGGAAGTCCTTCACTTAGAATGATCTTTTGGCTCTCAAGCAGTAGCTTAATCTTTCCAAGGAACTAATAGAATCCAAATGAAGAGACCTACCACTAACTTAGATCATTTCCAAGCTCATTAGCTGTGGTGATCAAGAATTAAACCAAATGAGGTCACATAAGCTTCAAATGGGAAGTCCTTCACTTGGAATGATCTTTTGGCTCTCAAGCATTAGCCTAATCTTTCAAGGAACTAATAGAATCCAAATGAAGAGAACTACCACTAAATTAGATCATTTCCAAGCTCATTAGCTATGGTGATCAAGGAACTAAACCAAATGAGGACACATAAGCTTCAAATGGGAAGTCCTTCACTTAGAATGATCTTTTTGCTCACAAGCATTAGCCTAATCTTTCCCAAGGAACTAATAGAATCCAAATGAAGATAACTATCGCTAAATTAGATCATTTCCAAGCTCCTCAGATATGGGGATCAAAGAATTAAACCAAATGAGGTCACATAAGCTTCAAATGGAAAGCCCTTTACTTGGAATGATATTTTGGATCACAAGCATTAGCCTAATATTTACAAGGAACTAATAGAATCCAAATGAGGAGAACTAGCACTAAATTAGATCATTTCCATGCTCTTTAGCTATGGTGATCAACGAACTAAACCAAATGAGGACACATAAGCTTCAAATGGGAAGTCCTTCACTTAGAATGATCTTTGGCTCTCAAGCATTAGCATAATCTTTCCAAGGAACTAATAGAATCCAAATGAAGATAACTACCACTAAATTAGATCATTTCCAAGCTCATTAGCTATGGTGATCAAGGACTAAACCAAATTAGGACACATAAGCTTCAAATGGGAAGTCCTTCACTTAGAATGATCTTTTGGCTCTCAAGCATTAGCCTAATCTTTCCCAGGAACTAATAGAATCCAAATGAAGAGAACTACCACTAAATTAGATCATTTCCAAGCTCATTAGCTATGGGGATCAAGGAATTAAACCAAATTAGGACACATAAGCTTCAAATGGGAAGTCCTTCACTTGGAATGATCTTTTGGCTCTCAAGCATTAGCCTAATCTTTCCAAGGAACTAATAGAATCCAAATGAAGAGAACTACCACTAAATTAGATCATTTTCGAGCTCATTAGCTATGGGTGATCAAGGAATTAAACCAAATGAGGACACATAAGCTTCGAATGCGAAGTCCTTCACATAGAATGACCTTTTTGCCTCACAAGCATTAGCCTAATCTTTCCCAGGAACTAATAGAATCCAAATGAAGAGAACAACCACGAAATTAGATCATTTCCAAGCTCATTATCTATGGAGATCAATGAACTAAACCAAATTAGGTCACATAAGCTTCAAATGGGAAGTCCTTCACTTAGAATGATCTTTTGGCTCTCAAGCATTAGCTAATCTTTCCAAGGAACTAATAGAATCCAAATGAAGAGAACTACCACTAAATTATGTCATTTCCAAGCTCATTAGCTATGGTGATCATGCGAATTAAACCAAATGAGGTCACATATGCTTCAAATGGGAAGTCCTTCACTTAGAATGATCTTTTGGCTCTCAAGCATTAGCCTAATTTTTCCAAGGAACTAATAGAATCCAAATGAAGAGAACTACCACTAAATTAGATCATTTCCAAGCTCATTACCTATGGTGATCAAGGAATTAAACCAAATTAGGACACATAAGCTTCAAATGGGAAGTCCTTCACTTAGAATGATCTTTTGGCTCTCAAGCATTAGCCTAATCTTTCCAAGGAACTAATAGAATCCAAATGAAGAGAACTACCACTAAATTAGATCATTTCCAAGCTCATTAGCTATGGGATCATGGAACTAAACCAAATTAGGTCACATAAGCTTCAAATGGGAAGTCCTTCACTTAGAATGATCTTTTGGCTCTCAAGCATTAGCCTAATCTTTCCAAGGAACTAATAGAATCCAAATGAAGATAACTACCACTAAATTAGATCATTTCCAAGCTCATTAGCTATGGTGATCAAGGAATTAAACCAAATTAGGACACATAAGCTTCAAATGGGAAGTCCTTCACTTAGAATGATCTTTTGGCTCTCACAAAGCATTAGCCTAATCTTTCCAAGGAACTAATAGAATCCAAATGAAGATAACTACCACTAAATTAGATCATTTCCAAGCTCATTAGCTATGGTGATCAAGGACTAAACCAAATTAGGACACATAAGCTTCAAATGGGAAGTCCTTCACTTAGAATGATCTTTTGGCTCCAAAGCAAGCATTAGCGTAATCTTTCCAAGGAACTAATAGAATCCAAATGAAGAGAACTACCACTAAATTAGGTCATTTCCAAGCTCATTAACCATGGTGATCATGCGACTAAACCAAATGAGGTCACATATGCCTCAAATGGGAAGTCCTTCACTTAGAATGATCATTTGTCTCTCAAGCATTTGCCTAATCTTTCCAAAGAACTAATAGAATCCAAATGAAGAGAACTACCACTAAATTAGATCATTTCCAAGCTCATTACCTATGGCGATCAAGCAACTCAACCAAATTAGGACACATAAGCTTCAAATGGGAAGTCCTTCACTTAGAATGATCTTTTGGCTCTCAAGCATTTGCCTAATCATTCCTAGGAACTAATTGAATCCAAATGAAGACAACTACCACTAAATTAGATCATTTCCAAGCTCATTAGCTATGGGCATTAACGAACTAAACTAAATTAGGACATATAAGCTTCAAATGGGAAGTTCCTCACTTAGAATGATCTTTTGGCTTTCAAACATTAGCATGATCATTCCAAGGAACTCATAGAATCCAAAAGAAGACAACTACCACTAAATTAGATCATTTCCAAGCTCATTAGCTATGGTGATCAAGCGAATTAAACCAAATGAGGACACATAAGCTTCAAATGGGAAGTCCTTCACTTAGAATGATCTTTGGCTCTACAAGCATTAGCCTAATCTTTCCCAGTAACTAATAGAATCCAAATGAAGAGAACTACCACTAAATTAGATCATTTCCATGCTCATTAGCTGTGGAGATTGTCCGACTAAACCAAATGTGGTCACATATGCGTCCAATGGAAAGTCTTCCAGTTAGAATGATCTTATGGGTTTCAAGCATTAGCCTAATCATTCCCAAGAACTAATAGATTCCAAATGAAGATAACTACCTCTAAATTAGTTGATTTCCAAGCTCATTAGCTATGGTGATCAATGAATTAAACCAAATTAGTACCCATAAGCTTCAAATGGGATGTCCTTCACTTAGAATGATCATTTGGCTCTCAAGCATTTGCCTAATCTTTCCAAGGAACTAATAGAATCCAAATGTAGAGAACTACCACAAAGTTAGGTCATTTCCCAGCTCATTAGCTATGGTGATCAATGAATTAAACCAAATAGGACACATAAGCTTCAAATGGGAAGTCCTTCACTTAGAATGATCTTTTGGCTCAAAGCATTAGCCTAATCTTTCCCAGGAACTAATAGAATCCAAATGAAGATAACTACCACTAAATTAGATCATTTCCAAGCTCATTAGCTATGGGATCAAGCGAATTAAACCAAATTAGGACACATAAGCTTCAAATGGGAAGTCCTTCACTTAGAATGATCTTTTGGCTCTCAAGCATTAGCCTAATCATTCCGAGGAACTAATAGAATCCAAATGAAGATAACTACCACTAAATTAGATCATTTCCAAGCTCATTAGCTATGGGGATCGAGGAATTAAACCAAATTAGGACACATAAGCTTCAAATGGGAAGTCCTTCACTTAGAATGATCTTATGGCTCTCAAGCATTAGCCTAATCATTCCTAGGAACTAATTGAATCCAAATGAAGACAACTACCACTAAATTAGATCATTTCCAAGCTCATTAGCTATGGTGATCAAGGAATTAAACCAAATTAGTACCCATAAGCTTCAAATGGGATGTCCTTCACTTAGAATGATCATTTGGCTCTCAAGCATTTGCCTAATCTTTCCAAGGAACTAATAGAATCGAAATGAAGAGAACTACCACTAAATTAGATGATTTCCAAGCTTCTTAGCTATGGTGATCAAGGAATTAAACCAAATTAGGACACGTAAGCTTCAAATGGGAAGTCCTTCACTTAGAATGATCTTTTGGCTCTCAAGCAGTAGCGTAATCTTTCCAAGGAACTAATAGAATCCAAATGAAGAGAACTACCACTAAATTAGATCATTTTCAAGCTGATTAGCTATGGTGATCAATGGAATTAAACCAAATGAGGTCACATAAGCTTCAAATGGGAAGTCCTTCACTTAGAATGATTTTTGGCTCTCAAGTCATTAGCCTAATCATTCCCAAGGAACTAATAGAATCCAAATGAAGATAACTACCACTAAATTAGATCATTTCCAAGCTCATTAGCTATGGTGATCAAGGAATTAAACCAAATTAGGACACATAAGCTTCAAATGGGAAGTCCTTCACTTGAATGATCTTTTGGCTCCAACATTAGCCTAATCATTCCAAGGAACTAATAGAATCCAAATGAAGATAACTACCACTAAATTAGATCATTTCCAAGCTCATTAGCTATGGAGATCAAGCGAATTAAACCAAATGAGGACACATAAGCTTCAAATGGGAAGTCCTTCACTTAGAATGATTTTTGGCTCTCAAGCATTAGCCTAATCATTCCTAGGAACTAATAGAATCCAAATGAAGACAACTACCACTAAATTAGATCATTTCCAAGCTCATTAGCTATTACCTATGGTGATCAAGGAATTAAACCAAATGAGGACACATATGCTTCAAATGGGAAGTCCTTCACTTAGAATGATCTTTTGGCTCTCAAGCATTAGCCTAATCTTTCCAAAGGAACTAATAGAATCCAAATGAAGAGAACTACCACTAAATTAGATCATTTCCAAGCTCATTAGCATGGTGATCAAGGAATTAAACCAAATTAGGACACAAGCTTCAAATGGGAAGTCCTTCACTTAGAATGATCTTTGGCTCTCAAGCATTAGCCTAATCATTCCCAAGGAACTAATAGAATCCAAATGAAGATAACTACCACTAAATTAGATCATTTCCAAGCTCATTAGCTATGGTGATCAAGAATTAAACCAAATTAGGACACACAAGCTTCAAATGGGAAGTCCTTCACTTGGAATGATTTTTGCTCTCAAGCATTAGCCTAATCTTTCCAGGAACTAATAGAATCCAAATGAAGAGAACTACCACTAAATTAGATCATTTCCAAGCTTCTTAGCTATGGTGATCAAGGAATTAAACCAAATTAGGACACGTAAGCTTCAAATGGGAAGTCCTTCACTTAGAATGATCTTTTGGCTCTCAAGCAGTAGCGCAATCTTTCCAAGGAACTAATTGAATCCAAATGAAGACAACTACCACTAAATTAGATCATTTCCAAGCTCATTAGCCATGGTGATCATGCGACTAAACCAAATTAGGACACATAAGCTTCAAATGGGAAGTCCTTCACTTAGAATGATCTTTTGGCTCTCAAGCAATAGACTAATCTTTCCAAGGAACTAATTGAATCCAAATGAAGAGAACTACCACTAACTTAGATCATTTCCAAGCTCATTAGCTGTGGTGATCATGAACTAAACCAAATTAGGTCACATATGCTTCAAATGGGAAGTCCTTCACTTAGAATGATCTTTGGCTTCAAGCATTAGCCTAATCTTTCAAGGAACTAATAGAATCCAAATGAAGAGAACTACCACTAAATTAGGTCATTTCCAAGCTCATTAGCTATGGTGACAATGCGAATTAAACCAAATGAGGTCACATAAGCTTCAAATGGGAAGTCCTTCACTTGGAATGATCATTTGGCTCAAGCATTAGCCTAATCTTTCAAGGAACTAATAGAATCCAAATGAAGAGAACTACCACTAAATTAGATCATTTCCAAGCTCATTAGCCGGAGATCAAATGCGAATTGAACCAAATTAGGACACGTAAGCTTCAAATGGGATGTCCTCCACTAGGAATGATCATATGGTTTTCAAGCATTAGCCTAATCATTCCTAGGTAATAATTGAATCCAAATGAAGACAACTACCTCTAAATTAGATCATTTCAAAGCTCATTAGCTATGGGATCAAGGAATTAAACCAAATTAGGACACGTAAGCTTCAAATGGGAAGTCCTTCACTTAGAATGATCTTTTGGCTCTCAAAATTAGCCTAATGTTTCCAAGGAACTAATAGAATCCAAA
>JABKBU010000013.1:0-79365 GCA_014182895.1 Angophora floribunda
TGATGGCATTAGAGTTTGGAAAGTATTAGGGGAACGGTTTAGAGCCATAAGATCATTCTAAGTGAAGAACACCCCACTCTAAGAGTATTTCTTGCCATTTGGGTAAATTACATGATCATGGGAGTTTACGACCTTGCAATGATCAACTTTTCATCCAATTACCTTGATTTTGATACCATTTGAGCTTGGAAAGTATTAGGGGAACGGTTTAGAGCCATAAGATCATTTTAAGTGAAGAACCCCCCACTCTAAGAGAGTTACTTGGCATTTGAGCAACTTACTTTATCATGAGTGTTCACGGCATGCAAATCATGTCATTTACTTATAATTACCTACACATTGATGGCATTAGAGTTTGGAAAGTATTAGAGCTACGGTTGAGAGCCATAAGATCATTCTAAGTGAAGAACCCCCACTCTAAGAGTATTTCTTGCCATTTGGGTAAATTACATGATCATGGGAGTTTACGACCTTGCAATGATCAACTTTTCATACAATTACCTTGATTTTGATACCATTTGAGCTTGGAAAGTATTAGGGGAACGGTTTAGAGCCATAAGATCATTTTAAGTGAAGAACCCCCCACTCTAAGAGAGTTACTTGGCATTTGAGCAACTTACTTTATCATGAGTGTTCACGGCATGCAAATCATGTCATTTACTTATAATTACCTACACATTGATGGCATTAGAGTTTGGAAAGTATTAGAGCTACGGTTGAGAGCCATAAGATCATTCTAAGTGAAGAACCCCCACTCTAAGAGTATTTCTTGCCATTTGGGTAAATTACATGATCATGGGAGTTTACGACCTTGCAATGATCAACTTTTCATCCAATTACCTTGATTTTGATACCATTTGAGCTTGGAAAATATTAGGAGAACAGTTTAGAGCCATAAGATCATTTTAAGTGAAGAACCCCCCACTCTAAGAGAGTTACTTGGCATTTGAGCAACTTACTTTATCATGAGTGTTCACGGCATGCAAATCATGTCATTTACTTATAATTACCTACACATTGATGGCATTAGAGTTTGGAAAGTATTAGAGCTACGGTTGAGAGCCATAAGATCATTCTAAGTGAAGAACCCCCACTCTAAGAGTATTTCTTGCCATTTGGGTAAATTACATGATCATGGGAGTTTACGACCTTGCAATGATCAACTTTTCATACAATTACCTTGATTTTGATACCATTTGAGCTTGGAAAGTATTAGGGGAACGGTTTAGAGCCATAAGATCATTTTAAGTGAAGAACCCCCCACTCTAAGAGAGTTACTTGGCATTTGAGCAACTTACTTTATCATGAGTGTTCACGGCATGCAAATCATGTCATTTACTTATAATTACCTACACATTGATGGCATTAGAGTTTGGAAAGTATTAGAGCTACGGTTGAGAGCCATAAGATCATTCTAAGTGAAGAACCCCCACTCTAAGAGTATTTCTTGCCATTTGGGTAAATTACATGATCATGGGAGTTTACGACCTTGCAATGATCAACTTTTCATCCAATTACCTTGATTTTGATACCATTTGAGCTTGGAAAGTATTAGGGGAACGGTTTAGAGCCATAAGATCATTTTAAGTGAAGAACCCCCCACTCTAAGAGAGTTACTTGGCATTTGAGCAACTTACTTTATCATGAGTGTTCACGGCATGCAAATCATGTCATTTACTTATAATTACCTACACATTGATGGCATTAGAGTTTGGAAAGTATTAGAGCTACGGTTGAGAGCCATAAGATCATTCTAAGTGAAGAACCCTCCACTCTAAGTGTGTTTCTTGCCATATGGGTAAACTACTTGATCATGGGAGTTCACGACCTTGCAATCATCTACTTTTTTAAATTACCTTGATTTTGATGCCATTTGAGCTTGGAAAGTATTGGGTTTAGAGCCATAAGATCATTCTAAGTGAAGAACCCCCACTCTAAGAGAGTTTCTTGCCATTTGGGCAAATTACATCATCATGTTCAAGCTTGCAAATCAACTTTTTTACAATTACAATTTTGATTTTGATACCATTTGAGCTTGGAAAGTATTAGAGAACGGTTTAGAGCCATAAGATCATTTTAAGTGAAGAACCCCCACTCTAAGAGAGTTACTTGGCATTTGAGCAACTTACTTTATCATGAGTGTTCACGGCATGCAAATCATGTCATTTACTTATAATTACCTACACATTGATGGCATTAGAGTTTGGAAAGTATTAGAGCTACGGTTGAGAGCCATAAGATCATTCTAAGTGAAGAACCCCCACTCTAAGAGTATTTCTTGCCATTTGGGTAAATTACATGATCATGGGAGTTTACGACCTTGCAATGATCAACTTTTCATCCAATTACCTTGATTTTGATTTTACCATTTGAGCTTGGAAAGTATTAGGGGAACGGTTTAGAGCCATAAGATCATTTTAAGTGAAGAACCCCCACTCTAAGAGAGTTACTTGGCATTTGAGCAACTTACTTTATCATGAGTGTTCACGGCATGCAAATCATGTCATTTACTTATAATTACCTACACATTGATGGCATTAGAGTTTGGAAAGTATTAGAGCTACGGTTGAGAGCCATAAGATCATTCTAAGTGAAGAACCCCCACTCTAAGAGTATTTCTTGCCATTTGGGTAAATTACATGATCATGGGAGTTTACGACCTTGCAATGATCAACTTTTCATCCAATTACCTTGATTTTGATACCATTTGAGCTTGGAAAGTATTAGGGGAACGGTTTAGAGCCATAAGATCATTTTAAGTGAAGAACCCCCCACTCTAAGAGAGTTACTTGGCATTTGAGCAACTTACTTTATCATGAGTGTTCACGGCATGCAAATCATGTCATTTACTTATAATTACCTACACATTGATGGCATTAGAGTTTGGAAAGTATTAGAGCTACGGTTGAGAGCCATAAGATCATTCTAAGTGAAGAACCCCCACTCTAAGAGTATTTCTTGCCATTTGGGTAAATTACATGATCATGGGAGTTTACGACCTTGCAATGATCAACTTTTCATACAATTACCTTGATTTTGATACCATTTGAGCTTGGAAAGTATTAGGGGAACGGTTTAGAGCCATAAGATCATTTTAAGTGAAGAACCCCCCACTCTAAGAGAGTTACTTGGCATTTGAGCAACTTACTTTATCATGAGTGTTCACGGCATGCAAATCATGTCATTTACTTATAATTACCTACACATTGATGGCATTAGAGTTTGGAAAGTATTAGAGCTACGGTTGAGAGCCATAAGATCATTCTAAGTGAAGAACCCCCACTCTAAGAGTATTTCTTGCCATTTGGGTAAATTACATGATCATGGGAGTTTACGACCTTGCAATGATCAACTTTTCATACAATTACCTTGATTTTGATACCATTTGAGCTTGGAAAGTATTAGGGAACGGTTTAGAGCCATAAGATCATTTTAAGTGAAGAACCCCCACTCTAAGAGAGTTACTTGGCATTTGAGCAACTTACTTTATCATGAGTGTTCACGGCATGCAAATCATGTCATTTACTTATAATTACCTACACATTGATGGCATTAGAGTTTGGAAAGTATTAGAGCTACGGTTGAGAGCCATAAGATCATTCTAAGTGAAGAACACCCCACTCTAAGAGTATTTCTTGCCATTTGGGTAAATTACATGATCATGGGAGTTTACGACCTTGCAATGATCAACTTTTCATCCAATTACCTTGATTTTGATACCATTTGAGCTTGGAAAGTATTAGGGGAACGGTTTAGAGCCATAAGATCATTTTAAGTGAAGAACCCCCACTCTAAGAGAGTTACTTGGCATTTGAGCAACTTACTTTATCATGAGTGTTCACGGCATGCAAATCATGTCATTTACTTATAATTACCTACACATTGATGGCATTAGAGTTTGGAAAGTATTAGAGCTACGGTTGAGAGCCATAAGATCATTCTAAGTGAAGAACCCCCACTCTAAGAGTATTTCTTGCCATTTGGGTAAATTACATGATCATGGGAGTTTACGACCTTGCAATGATCAACTTTTCATCCAATTACCTTGATTTTGATACCATTTGAGCTTGGAAAGTATTAGGGGAACGGTTTAGAGCCATAAGATCATTTTAAGTGAAGAACCCCCCACTCTAAGAGAGTTACTTGGCATTTGAGCAACTTACTTTATCATGAGTGTTCACGGCATGCAAATCATGTCATTTACTTATAATTACCTACACATTGATGGCATTAGAGTTTGGAAAGTATTAGAGCTACGGTTGAGAGCCATAAGATCATTCTAAGTGAAGAACCCTCCACTCTAAGTGTGTTTCTTGCCATATGGGTAAACTACTTGATCATGGGAGTTCACGACCTTGCAATCATCTACTTTTCCTCGAATCACCTTGGTTTTTATGCCATTTGAGCTTGGAAAGTATAAGAGCAACTGTTTAGAGCCATAAGATCATTCTAAGTGAAGAACCCCCCACTCTAAGAGTGTATCTTGCCATTTGAGCTAATTACTTCATCATGAGGGTTCACGGCTTGCAAATCATGTCATTTACTTATAATTACCTACACATTGATGGCATTAGAGTTTGGAAAGTATTAGAGCTACGGTTGAGAGCCATAAGATCATTCTAAGTGAAGAACCCCCACTCTAAGAGTATTTCTTGCCATTTGGGTAATTACATTGATCATGATCATGGGAACCTTGCAATGATCAACTTTTCATCCAATTACCTTGATTTTGATACCATTTGAGCTTGGAAAGTATTAGGGGAACGGTTTAGAGCCATAAGATCATTTTAAGTGAAGAACCCCCCACTCTAAGAGAGTTACTTGGCATTTGAGCAACTTACTTTATCATGAGTGTTCACGGCATGCAAATCATGTCATTTACTTATAATTACCTACACATTGATGGCATTAGAGTTTGGAAAGTATTAGAGCTACGGTTGAGAGCCATAAGATCATTCTAAGTGAAGAACCCCCACTCTAAGAGTATTTCTTGCCATTTGGGTAAATTACATGATCATGGGAGTTTACGACCTTGCAATGATCAACTTTTCATCCAATTACCTTGATTTTGATACCATTTGAGCTTGGAAAGTATTAGGGGAACGGTTTAGAGCCATAAGATCATTTTAAGTGAAGAACCCCCCACTCTAAGAGAGTTACTTGGCATTTGAGCAACTTACTTTATCATGAGTGTTCACGGCATGCAAATCATGTCATTTACTTATAATTACCTACACATTGATGGCATTAGAGTTTGGAAAGTATTAGAGCTACGGTTGAGAGCCATAAGATCATTCTAAGTGAAGAACCCCCACTCTAAGAGTATTTCTTGCCATTTGGGTAAATTACATGATCATGGGAGTTTACGACCTTGCAATGATCAACTTTTCATACAATTACCTTGATTTTGATACCATTTGAGCTTGGAAAGTATTAGGGGAACGGTTTAGAGCCATAAGATCATTTTAAGTGAAGAACCCCCCACTCTAAGAGAGTTACTTGGCATTTGAGCAACTTACTTTATCATGAGTGTTCACGGCATGCAAATCATGTCATTTACTTATAATTACCTACACATTGATGGCATTAGAGTTTGGAAAGTATTAGAGCTACGGTTGAGAGCCATAAGATCATTCTAAGTGAAGAACACCCCACTCTAAGAGTATTTCTTGCCATTTGGGTAAATTACATGATCATGGGAGTTTACGACCTTGCAATGATCAACTTTTCATCCAATTACCTTGATTTTGATACCATTTGAGCTTGGAAAGTATTAGGGGAACGGTTTAGAGCCATAAGATCATTTTAAGTGAAGAACCCCCACTCTAAGAGAGTTACTTGGCATTTGAGCAACTTACTTTATCATGAGTGTTCACGGCATGCAAATCATGTCATTTACTTATAATTACCTACACATTGATGGCATTAGAGTTTGGAAAGTATTAGAGCTACGGTTGAGAGCCATAAGATCATTCTAAGTGAAGAACCCCCACTCTAAGAGTATTTCTTGCCATTTGGGTAAATTACATGATCATGGGAGTTTACGACCTTGCAATGATCAACTTTTCATCCAATTACCTTGATTTTGATACCATTTGAGCTTGGAAAGTATTAGGGGAACGGTTTAGAGCCATAAGATCATTTTAAGTGAAGAACCCCCCACTCTAAGAGAGTTACTTGGCATTTGAGCAACTTACTTTATCATGAGTGTTCACGGCATGCAAATCATGTCATTTACTTATAATTACCTACACATTGATGGCATTAGAGTTTGGAAAGTATTAGAGCTACGGTTGAGAGCCATAAGATCATTCTAAGTGAAGAACCCCCACTCTAAGAGTATTTCTTGCCATTTGGGTAAATTACATGATCATGGGAGTTTACGACCTTGCAATGATCAACTTTTCATACAATTACCTTGATTTTGATACCATTTGAGCTTGGAAAGTATTAGGGGAACGGTTTAGAGCCATAAGATCATTTTAAGTGAAGAACCCCCCACTCTAAGAGAGTTACTTGGCATTTGAGCAACTTACTTTATCATGAGTGTTCACGGCATGCAAATCATGTCATTTACTTATAATTACCTACACATTGATGGCATTAGAGTTTGGAAAGTATTAGAGCTACGGTTGAGAGCCATAAGATCATTCTAAGTGAAGAACCCCCACTCTAAGAGTATTTCTTGCCATTTGGGTAAATTACATGATCATGGGAGTTTACGACCTTGCAATGATCAACTTTTCATCCAATTACCTTGATTTTGATACCATTTGAGCTTGGAAAGTATTAGGGAACGGTTTAGAGCCATAAGATCATTTTAAGTGAAGAACCCCCACTCTAAGAGAGTTACTTGGCATTTGAGCAACTTACTTTATCATGAGTGTTCACGGCATGCAAATCATGTCATTTACTTATAATTACCTACACATTGATGGCATTAGAGTTTGGAAAGTATTAGAGCTACGGTTGAGAGCCATAAGATCATTCTAAGTGAAGAACCCCCACTCTAAGAGTATTTCTTGCCATTTGGGTAAATTACATGATCATGGGAGTTTACGACCTTGCAATGATCAACTTTTCATCCAATTACCTTGATTTTGATACCATTTGAGCTTGGAAAGTATTAGGGGAACGGTTTAGAGCCATAAGATCATTTTAAGTGAAGAACCCCCACTCTAAGAGAGTTACTTGGCATTTGAGCAACTTACTTTATCATGAGTGTTCACGGCATGCAAATCATGTCATTTACTTATAATTACCTACACATTGATGGCATTAGAGTTTGGAAAGTATTAGAGCTACGGTTGAGAGCCATAAGATCATTCTAAGTGAAGAACCCCCACTCTAAGAGTATTTCTTGCCATTTGGGTAAATTACATGATCATGGGAGTTTACGACCTTGCAATGATCAACTTTTCATCCAATTACCTTGATTTTGATACCATTTGAGCTTGGAAAGTATTAGGGGAACGGTTTAGAGCCATAAGATCATTTTAAGTGAAGAACCCCCCACTCTAAGAGAGTTACTTGGCATTTGAGCAACTTACTTTATCATGAGTGTTCACGGCATGCAAATCATGTCATTTACTTATAATTACCTACACATTGATGGCATTAGAGTTTGGAAAGTATTAGAGCTACGGTTGAGAGCCATAAGATCATTCTAAGTGAAGAACCCCCACTCTAAGAGTATTTCTTGCCATTTGGGTAAATTACATGATCATGGGAGTTTACGACCTTGCAATGATCAACTTTTCATCCACAATTACCTTGATTTTGATACCATTTGAGCTTGGAAAGTATTAGGGGAACGGTTTAGAGCCATAAGATCATTTTAAGTGAAGAACCCCCCACTCTAAGAGAGTTACTTGGCATTTGAGCAACTTACTTTATCATGAGTGTTCACGGCATGCAAATCATGTCATTTACTTATAATTACCTACACATTGATGGCATTAGAGTTTGGAAAGTATTAGAGCTACGGTTGAGAGCCATAAGATCATTCTAAGTGAAGAACCCCCACTCTAAGAGTATTTCTTGCCATTTGGGTAAATTACATGATCATGGGAGTTTACGACCTTGCAATGATCAACTTTTCATCCAATTACCTTGATTTTGATACCATTTGAGCTTGGAAAGTATTAGGGGAACGGTTTAGAGCCATAAGATCATTTTAAGTGAAGAACCCCCACTCTAAGAGAGTTACTTGGCATTTGAGCAACTTACTTTATCATGAGTGTTCACGGCATGCAAATCATGTCATTTACTTATAATTACCTACACATTGATGGCATTAGAGTTTGGAAAGTATTAGAGCTACGGTTGAGAGCCATAAGATCATTCTAAGTGAAGAACCCCCACTCTAAGAGTATTTCTTGCCATTTGGGTAAATTACATGATCATGGGAGTTTACGACCTTGCAATGATCAACTTTTCATCCAATTACCTTGATTTTGATACCATTTGAGCTTGGAAAGTATTAGAGCAACGGTTTAGAGCCATAAGATCATTTTAAGTGAAGAACCCCCCACTCTAAGAGAGTTACTTGGCATTTGAGCAACTTACTTTATCATGAGTGTTCACGGCATGCAAATCATGTCATTTACTTATAATTACCTACACATTGATGGCATTAGAGTTTGGAAAGTATTAGAGCTACGGTTAAGTGAAGAAGAGCCATAAGATCATGAAAGTATCTAAGTGAAGAACCCCCACTCTGCCAAATCAAGAACCCCCATCTTATTTCTTGCCATTTGGGTAAAAGAGAACGGTTTAGAGCCATGATCATTTTTGAAGAACCCCCACTCTAAGAGAGTTACTTGGCATTTGAGCAAACTTTTATCATGAGAGTTCACGGCATGCAAATCATGTCATTTACTTATAATTACCTTGATTTTGATACCATTTGAGCTTGGAAAGTATTAGGGGAACGGTTTAGAGCCATAAGATCATTCTAAGTGAAGAACACCCCACTGTAAGAGTATTTCTTGCCATTTGGGTAAATTACATGATCATGGGAGTTTACGACCTTGCAATGATCAACATTTCATACAATTACCTTGATTTTGATACCATTTGAGCTTGGAAAGTATTAGGGGAACGGTTTAGAGCCATAAGATCATTTTAAGTGAAGAACCCCCCACTCTAAGAGAGTTACTTGGCATTTGAGCAACTTACTTTATCATGAGTGTTCACGGCATGCAAATCATGTCATTTACTTATAATTACCTACACATTGATGGCATTAGAGTTTGGAAAGTATTAGAGCTACGGTTGAGAGCCATAAGATCATTCTAAGTGAAGAACCCCCACTCTAAGAGTATTTCTTGCCATTTGGGTAAATTACATGATCATGGGAGTTTACGACCTTGCAATGATCAACTTTTCATCCAATTACCTTGATTTTGATACCATTTGAGCTTGGAAAGTATTAGGGGAACGGTTTAGAGCCATAAGATCATTTTAAGTGAAGAACCCCCCACTCTAAGAGAGTTACTTGGCATTTGAGCAACTTACTTTATCATGAGTGTTCACGGCATGCAAATCATGTCATTTACTTATAATTACCTACACATTGATGGCATTAGAGTTTGGAAAGTATTAGAGCTACGGTTGAGAGCCATAAGATCATTCTAAGTGAAGAACCCCCACTCTAAGAGTATTTCTTGCCATTTGGGTAAATTACATGATCATGGGAGTTTACGACCTTGCAATGATCAACTTTTCATCCAATTACCTTGATTTTGATACCATTTGAGCTTGGAAAGTATTAGGGGAACGGTTTAGAGCCATAAGATCATTTTAAGTGAAGAACCCCCCACTCTAAGAGAGTTACTTGGCATTTGAGCAACTTACTTTATCATGAGTGTTCACGGCATGCAAATCATGTCATTTACTTATAATTACCTACACATTGATGGCATTAGAGTTTGGAAAGTATTAGAGCTACGGTTGAGAGCCATAAGATCATTCTAAGTGAAGAACCCCCACTCTAAGAGTATTTCTTGCCATTTGGGTAAATTACATGATCATGGGAGTTTACGACCTTGCAATGATCAACTTTTCATCCAATTACCTTGATTTTGATACCATTTGAGCTTGGAAAGTATTAGGGGAACGGTTTAGAGCCATAAGATCATTTTAAGTGAAGAACCCCCACTCTAAGAGAGTTACTTGGCATTTGAGCAACTTACTTTATCATGAGTGTTCACGGCATGCAAATCATGTCATTTACTTATAATTACCTACACATTGATGGCATTAGAGTTTGGAAAGTATTAGAGCTACGGTTGAGAGCCATAAGATCATTCTAAGTGAAGAACCCCCACTCTAAGAGTATTTCTTGCCATTTGGGTAAATTACATGATCATGGGAGTTTACGACCTTGCAATGATCAACTTTTCATCCAATTACCTTGATTTTGATACCATTTGAGCTTGGAAAGTATTAGCTTGGAAAGGGAACGGTTTAGAGCCATAAGATCATTTTAAGTGAAGAACCCCCACTCTAAGAGAGTTACTTGGCATTTGAGCAACTTACTTTATCATGAGTGTTCACGGCATGCAAATCATGTCATTTACTTATAATTACCTACACATTGATGGCATTAGAGTTTGGAAAGTATTAGAGCTACGGTTGAGAGCCATAAGATCATTCTAAGTGAAGAACCCCCACTCTAAGAGTATTTCTTGCCATTTGGGTAAATTACATGATCATGGGAGTTTACGACCTTGCAATGATCAACTTTTCATCCAATTACCTTGATTTTGATACCATTTGAGCTTGGAAAGTATTAGGGGAACGGTTTAGAGCCATAAGATCATTTTAAGTGAAGAACCCCCCACTCTAAGAGAGTTACTTGGCATTTGAGCAACTTACTTTATCATGAGTGTTCACGGCATGCAAATCATGTCATTTACTTATAATTACCTACACATTGATGGCATTAGAGTTTGGAAAGTATTAGAGCTACGGTTGAGAGCCATAAGATCATTCTAAGTGAAGAACCCCCACTCTAAGAGTATTTCTTGCCATTTGGGTAAATTACATGATCATGGGAGTTTACGACCTTGCAATGATCAACTTTTCATCCAATTACCTTGATTTTGATACCATTTGAGCTTGGAAAGTATTAGGGGAACGGTTTAGAGCCATAAGATCATTTTAAGTGAAGAACCCCCCACTCTAAGAGAGTTACTTGGCATTTGAGCAACTTACTTTATCATGAGTGTTCACGGCATGCAAATCATGTCATTTACTTATAATTACCTACACATTGATGGCATTAGAGTTTGGAAAGTATTAGAGCTACGGTTGAGAGCCATAAGATCATTCTAAGTGAAGAACACCCCACTGTAAGAGTATTTCTTGCCATTTGGGTAAATTACATGATCATGGGAGTTTACGACCTTGCAATGATCAACATTTCATACAATTACCTTGATTTTGATACCATTTGAGCTTGGAAAGTATTAGGGAACGGTTTAGAGCCATAAGATCATTTTAAGTGAAGAACCCCCCACTCTAAGAGAGTTACTTGGCATTTGAGCAACTTACTTTATCATGAGTGTTCACGGCATGCAAATCATGTCATTTACTTATAATTACCTACACATTGATGGCATTAGAGTTTGGAAAGTATTAGAGCTACGGTTGAGAGCCATAAGATCATTCTAAGTGAAGAACCCCCACTCTAAGAGTATTTCTTGCCATTTGGGTAAATTACATGATCATGGGAGTTTACGACCTTGCAATGATCAACTTTTCATACAATTACCTTGATTTTGATACCATTTGAGCTTGGAAAGTATTAGGGGAACGGTTTAGAGCCATAAGATCATTTTAAGTGAAGAACCCCCCACTCTAAGAGAGTTACTTGGCATTTGAGCAACTTACTTTATCATGAGTGTTCACGGCATGCAAATCATGTCATTTACTTATAATTACCTACACATTGATGGCATTAGAGTTTGGAAAGTATTAGAGCTACGGTTGAGAGCCATAAGATCATTCTAAGTGAAGAACCCCCACTCTAAGAGTATTTCTTGCCATTTGGGTAAATTACATGATCATGGGAGTTTACGACCTTGCAATGATCAACTTTTCATCCAATTACCTTGATTTTGATACCATTTGAGCTTGGAAAGTATTAGGGAACGGTTTAGAGCCATAAGATCATTTTAAGTGAAGAACCCCCACTCTAAGAGAGTTACTTGGCATTTGAGCAACTTACTTTATCATGAGTGTTCACGGCATGCAAATCATGTCATTTACTTATAATTACCTACACATTGATGGCATTAGAGTTTGGAAAGTATTAGAGCTACGGTTGAGAGCCATAAGATCATTCTAAGTGAAGAACCCCCACTCTAAGAGTATTTCTTGCCATTTGGGTAAATTACATGATCATGGGAGTTTACGACCTTGCAATGATCAACTTTTCATCCAATTACCTTGATTTTGATACCATTTGAGCTTGGAAAGTATTAGGGAACGGTTTAGAGCCATAAGATCATTTTAAGTGAAGAACCCCCACTCTAAGAGAGTTACTTGGCATTTGAGCAACTTACTTTATCATGAGTGTTCACGGCATGCAAATCATGTCATTTACTTATAATTACCTACACATTGATGGCATTAGAGTTTGGAAAGTATTAGAGCTACGGTTGAGAGCCATAAGATCATTCTAAGTGAAGAACCCCCACTCTAAGAGTATTTCTTGCCATTTGGGTAAATTACATGATCATGGGAGTTTACGACCTTGCAATGATCAACTTTTCATCCAATTACCTTGATTTTGATACCATTTGAGCTTGGAAAGTATTAGGGGAACGGTTTAGAGCCATAAGATCATTTTAAGTGAAGAACCCCCACTCTAAGAGAGTTACTTGGCATTTGAGCAACTTACTTTATCATGAGTGTTCACGGCATGCAAATCATGTCATTTACTTATAATTACCTACACATTGATGGCATTAGAGTTTGGAAAGTATTAGAGCTACGGTTGAGAGCCATAAGATCATTCTAAGTGAAGAACCCCCACTCTAAGAGTATTTCTTGCCATTTGGGTAAATTACATGATCATGGGAGTTTACGACCTTGCAATGATCAACTTTTCATCCAATTACCTTGATTTTGATACCATTTGAGCTTGGAAAGTATTAGGGGAACGGTTTAGAGCCATAAGATCATTTTAAGTGAAGAACCCCCCACTCTAAGAGAGTTACTTGGCATTTGAGCAACTTACTTTATCATGAGTGTTCACGGCATGCAAATCATGTCATTTACTTATAATTACCTACACATTGATGGCATTAGAGTTTGGAAAGTATTAGAGCTACGGTTGAGAGCCATAAGATCATTCTAAGTGAAGAACCCCCACTCTAAGAGTATTTCTTGCCATTTGGGTAAATTACATGATCATGGGAGTTTACGACCTTGCAATGATCAACTTTTCATACAATTACCTTGATTTTGATACCATTTGAGCTTGGAAAGTATTAGGGGAACGGTTTAGAGCCATAAGATCATTTTAAGTGAAGAACCCCCCACTCTAAGAGAGTTACTTGGCATTTGAGCAACTTACTTTATCATGAGTGTTCACGGCATGCAAATCATGTCATTTACTTATAATTACCTACACATTGATGGCATTAGAGTTTGGAAAGTATTAGAGCTACGGTTGAGAGCCATAAGATCATTCTAAGTGAAGAACCCCCACTCTAAGAGTATTTCTTGCCATTTGGGTAAATTACATGATCATGGGAGTTTACGACCTTGCAATGATCAACTTTTCATCCAATTACCTTGATTTTGATACCATTTGAGCTTGGAAAGTATTAGCTTGGGAACGGTTTAGAGCCATAAGATCATTTTAAGTGAAGAACCCCCACTCTAAGAGAGTTACTTGGCATTTGAGCAACTTACTTTATCATGAGTGTTCACGGCATGCAAATCATGTCATTTACTTATAATTACCTACACATTGATGGCATTAGAGTTTGGAAAGTATTAGAGCTACGGTTGAGAGCCATAAGATCATTCTAAGTGAAGAACCCCCACTCTAAGAGTATTTCTTGCCATTTGGGTAAATTACATGATCATGGGAGTTTACGACCTTGCAATGATCAACTTTTCATCCAATTACCTTGATTTTGATACCATTTGAGCTTGGAAAGTATTAGGGAACGGTTTAGAGCCATAAGATCATTTTAAGTGAAGAACCCCCACTCTAAGAGAGTTACTTGGCATTTGAGCAACTTACTTTATCATGAGTGTTCACGGCATGCAAATCATGTCATTTACTTATAATTACCTACACATTGATGGCATTAGAGTTTGGAAAGTATTAGAGCTACGGTTGAGAGCCATAAGATCATTCTAAGTGAAGAACCCCCACTCTAAGAGTATTTCTTGCCATTTGGGTAAATTACATGATCATGGGAGTTTACGACCTTGCAATGATCAACTTTTCATACAATTACCTTGATTTTGATACCATTTGAGCTTGGAAAGTATTAGGGGAACGGTTTAGAGCCATAAGATCATTTTAAGTGAAGAACCCCCCACTCTAAGAGAGTTACTTGGCATTTGAGCAACTTACTTTATCATGAGTGTTCACGGCATGCAAATCATGTCATTTACTTATAATTACCTACACATTGATGGCATTAGAGTTTGGAAAGTATTAGAGCTACGGTTGAGAGCCATAAGATCATTCTAAGTGAAGAACCCCCACTCTAAGAGTATTTCTTGCCATTTGGGTAAATTACATGATCATGGGAGTTTACGACCTTGCAATGATCAACTTTTCATCCAATTACCTTGATTTTGATACCATTTGAGCTTGGAAAGTATTAGGGGAACGGTTTAGAGCCATAAGATCATTTTAAGTGAAGAACCCCCCACTCTAAGAGAGTTACTTGGCATTTGAGCAACTTACTTTATCATGAGTGTTCACGGCATGCAAATCATGTCATTTACTTATAATTACCTACACATTGATGGCATTAGAGTTTGGAAAGTATTAGAGCTACGGTTGAGAGCCATAAGATCATTCTAAGTGAAGAACCCCCACTCTAAGAGTATTTCTTGCCATTTGGGTAAATTACATGATCATGGGAGTTTACGACCTTGCAATGATCAACTTTTCATACAATTACCTTGATTTTGATACCATTTGAGCTTGGAAAGTATTAGGGAACGGTTTAGAGCCATAAGATCATTTTAAGTGAAGAACCCCCACTCTAAGAGAGTTACTTGGCATTTGAGCAACTTACTTTATCATGAGTGTTCACGGCATGCAAATCATGTCATTTACTTATAATTACCTACACATTGATGGCATTAGAGTTTGGAAAGTATTAGAGCTACGGTTGAGAGCCATAAGATCATTCTAAGTGAAGAACCCCCCACTCTAAGAGTATTTCTTGCCATTTGGGTAAATTACATGATCATGGGAGTTTACGACCTTGCAATGATCAACTTTTCATCCAATTACCTTGATTTTGATACCATTTGAGCTTGGAAAGTATTAGGGGAACGGTTTAGAGCCATAAGATCATTTTAAGTGAAGAACCCCCACTCTAAGAGAGTTACTTGGCATTTGAGCAACTTACTTTATCATGAGTGTTCACGGCATGCAAATCATGTCATTTACTTATAATTACCTACACATTGATGGCATTAGAGTTTGGAAAGTATTAGAGCTACGGTTGAGAGCCATAAGATCATTCTAAGTGAAGAACCCCCACTCTAAGAGTATTTCTTGCCATTTGGGTAAATTACATGATCATGGGAGTTTACGACCTTGCAATGATCAACTTTTCATCCAATTACCTTGATTTTGATACCATTTGAGCTTGGAAAGTATTAGGGGAACGGTTTAGAGCCATAAGATCATTTTAAGTGAAGAACCCCCCACTCTAAGAGAGTTACTTGGCATTTGAGCAACTTACTTTATCATGAGTGTTCACGGCATGCAAATCATGTCATTTACTTATAATTACCTACACATTGATGGCATTAGAGTTTGGAAAGTATTAGAGCTACGGTTGAGAGCCATAAGATCATTCTAAGTGAAGAACCCCCACTCTAAGAGTATTTCTTGCCATTTGGGTAAATTACATGATCATGGGAGTTTACGACCTTGCAATGATCAACTTTTCATCCAATTACCTTGATTTTGATACCATTTGAGCTTGGAAAGTATTAGGGGAACGGTTTAGAGCCATAAGATCATTTTAAGTGAAGAACCCCCCACTCTAAGAGAGTTACTTGGCATTTGAGCAACTTACTTTATCATGAGTGTTCACGGCATGCAAATCATGTCATTTACTTATAATTACCTACACATTGATGGCATTAGAGTTTGGAAAGTATTAGAGCTACGGTTGAGAGCCATAAGATCATTCTAAGTGAAGAACCCCCACTCTAAGAGTATTTCTTGCCATTTGGGTAAATTACATGATCATGGGAGTTTACGACCTTGCAATGATCAACTTTTCATCCAATTACCTTGATTTTGATACCATTTGAGCTTGGAAAGTATTAGGGAACGGTTTAGAGCCATAAGATCATTTTAAGTGAAGAACCCCCACTCTAAGAGAGTTACTTGGCATTTGAGCAACTTACTTTATCATGAGTGTTCACGGCATGCAAATCATGTCATTTACTTATAATTACCTACACATTGATGGCATTAGAGTTTGGAAAGTATTAGAGCTACGGTTGAGAGCCATAAGATCATGCCATTTGGGTAAATTACATGATCTAAGTGAAGAACCCCCACTCTAAGAGTATTTCTTGCCATTTGGGTAAATTACATGATCATGGGAGTTTACGACCTTGCAATGATCAACTTTTCATCCAATTACCTTGATTTTGATACCATTTGAGCTTGGAAAGTATTAGGGGAACGGTTTAGAGCCATAAGATCATTTTAAGTGAAGAACCCCCACTCTAAGAGAGTTACTTGGCATTTGAGCAACTTACTTTATCATGAGTGTTCACGGCATGCAAATCATGTCATTTACTTATAATTACCTACACATTGATGGCATTAGAGTTTGGAAAGTATTAGAGCTACGGTTGAGAGCCATAAGATCATTCTAAGTGAAGAACCCCCACTCTAAGAGTATTTCTTGCCATTTGGGTAAATTACATGATCATGGGAGTTTACGACCTTGCAATGATCAACTTTTCATCCAATTACCTTGATTTTGATACCATTTGAGCTTGGAAAGTATTAGGGGAACGGTTTAGAGCCATAAGATCATTTTAAGTGAAGAACCCCCACTCTAAGAGAGTTACTTGGCATTTGAGCAACTTACTTTATCATGAGTGTTCACGGCATGCAAATCATGTCATTTACTTATAATTACCTACACATTGATGGCATTAGAGTTTGGAAAGTATTAGAGCTACGGTTGAGAGCCATAAGATCATTCTAAGTGAAGAACCCCCACTCTAAGAGTATTTCTTGCCATTTGGGTAAATTACATGATCATGGGAGTTCACCTTGCAATGATCAACTTTTCAGTGAAGAACCCCCACTCTAAGAATTACTTGATGCCATTTGAGCTTGGAAAGTATTAGAGCAAGTTTGAGAGCTACGGTTTAGAGCCATAAGATCATTCTAAGTGAAGAACCCCCACTCTAAGAGAGTTTCTTGCCATTTGATCAAATTACTTGATCATGAGAGTTCACGGCTTGCAAATTTCATTTACCAATTACCTTGATTTTGATACCATTTGAGCTTGGAAAGTATTAGGGAACGGTTTAGAGCCATAAGATCATTTTAAGTGAAGAACCCCCACTCTAAGAGAGTTACTTGGCATTTGAGCAACTTACTTTATCATGAGTGTTCACGGCATGCAAATCATGTCATTTACTTATAATTACCTACACATTGATGGCATTAGAGTTTGGAAAGTATTAGAGCTACGGTTGAGAGCCATAAGATCATTCTAAGTGAAGAACCCCCACTCTAAGAGTATTTCTTGCCATTTGGGTAAATTACATGATCATGGGAGTTTACGACCTTGCAATGATCAACTTTTCATCCAATTACCTTGATTTTGATACCATTTGAGCTTGGAAAGTATTAGGGGAACGGTTTAGAGCCATAAGATCATTTTAAGTGAAGAACCCCCCACTCTAAGAGAGTTACTTGGCATTTGAGCAACTTACTTTATCATGAGTGTTCACGGCATGCAAATCATGTCATTTACTTATAATTACCTACACATTGATGGCATTAGAGTTTGGAAAGTATTAGAGCTACGGTTGAGAGCCATAAGATCATTCTAAGTGAAGAACCCCCACTCTAAGAGTATTTCTTGCCATTTGGGTAAATTACATGATCATGGAGTTTACGACCTTGCAATGATCAACTTTTCATACAATTACCTTGATTTTGATACCATTTGAGCTTGGAAAGTATTAGGGGAACGGTTTAGAGCCATAAGATCATTTTAAGTGAAGAACCCCCCACTCTAAGAGAGTTACTTGGCATTTGAGCAACTTACTTTATCATGAGTGTTCACGGCATGCAAATCATGTCATTTACTTATAATTACCTACACATTGATGGCATTAGAGTTTGGAAAGTATTAGAGCTACGGTTGAGAGCCATAAGATCATTCTAAGTGAAGAACCCCCACTCTAAGAGTATTTCTTGCCATTTGGGTAAATTACATGATCATGGGAGTTTACGACCTTGCAATGATCAACTTTTCATACAATTACCTTGATTTTGATACCATTTGAGCTTGGAAAGTATTAGGGGAACGGTTTAGAGCCATAAGATCATTTTAAGTGAAGAACCCCCCACTCTAAGAGAGTTACTTGGCATTTGAGCAACTTACTTTATCATGAGTGTTCACGGCATGCAAATCATGTCATTTACTTATAATTACCTACACATTGATGGCATTAGAGTTTGGAAAGTATTAGAGCTACGGTTGAGAGCCATAAGATCATTCTAAGTGAAGAACCCCCACTCTAAGAGTATTTCTTGCCATTTGGGTAAATTACATGATCATGGGAGTTTACGACCTTGCAATGATCAACTTTTCATCCAATTACCTTGATTTTGATACCATTTGAGCTTGGAAAGTATTAGGGGAACGGTTTAGAGCCATAAGATCATTTTAAGTGAAGAACCCCCCACTCTAAGAGAGTTACTTGGCATTTGAGCAACTTACTTTATCATGAGTGTTCACGGCATGCAAATCATGTCATTTACTTATAATTACCTACACATTGATGGCATTAGAGTTTGGAAAGTATTAGAGCTACGGTTGAGAGCCATAAGATCATTCTAAGTGAAGAACACCCCACTCTAAGAGTATTTCTTGCCATTTGGGTAAATTACATGATCATGGGAGTTTACGACCTTGCAATGATCAACTTTTCATCCAATTACCTTGATTTTGATACCATTTGAGCTTGGAAAGTATTAGGGAACGGTTTAGAGCCATAAGATCATTTTAAGTGAAGAACCCCCACTCTAAGAGAGTTACTTGGCATTTGAGCAACTTACTTTATCATGAGTGTTCACGGCATGCAAATCATGTCATTTACTTATAATTACCTACACATTGATGGCATTAGAGTTTGGAAAGTATTAGAGCTACGGTTGAGAGCCATAAGATCATTCTAAGTGAAGAACCCCCACTCTAAGAGTATTTCTTGCCATTTGGGTAAATTACATGATCATGGGAGTTTACGACCTTGCAATGATCAACTTTTCATACAATTACCTTGATTTTGATACCATTTGAGCTTGGAAAGTATTAGGGAACGGTTTAGAGCCATAAGATCATTTTAAGTGAAGAACCCCCACTCTAAGAGAGTTACTTGGCATTTGAGCAACTTACTTTATCATGAGTGTTCACGGCATGCAAATCATGTCATTTACTTATAATTACCTACACATTGATGGCATTAGAGTTTGGAAAGTATTAGAGCTACGGTTGAGAGCCATAAGATCATTCTAAGTGAAGAACCCCCACTCTAAGAGTATTTCTTGCCATTTGGGTAAATTACATGATCATGGGAGTTTACGACCTTGCAATGATCAACTTTTCATTTATTACCTTGATTTTGATACCATTTGAGCTTGGAAAGTATTAGGGGAACGGTTTAGAGCCATAAGATCATTTTAAGTGAAGAACCCCCCACTCTAAGAGAGTTACTTGGCATTTGAGCAACTTACTTTATCATGAGTGTTCACGGCATGCAAATCATGTCATTTACTTATAATTACCTACACATTGATGGCATTAGAGTTTGGAAAGTATTAGAGCTACGGTTGAGAGCCATAAGATCATTCTAAGTGAAGAACCCCCACTCTAAGAGTATTTCTTGCCATTTGGGTAAATTACATGATCATGGGAGTTTACGACCTTGCAATGATCAACTTTTCATACAATTACCTTGATTTTGATACCATTTGAGCTTGGAAAGTATTAGGGGAACGGTTTAGAGCCATAAGATCATTTTAAGTGAAGAACCCCCCACTCTAAGAGAGTTACTTGGCATTTGAGCAACTTACTTTATCATGAGTGTTCACGGCATGCAAATCATGTCATTTACTTATAATTACCTACACATTGATGGCATTAGAGTTTGGAAAGTATTAGAGCTACGGTTGAGAGCCATAAGATCATTCTAAGTGAAGAACCCCCACTCTAAGAGTATTTCTTGCCATTTGGGTAAATTACATGATCATGGGAGTTTACGACCTTGCAAATGATCAACTTTTCATCCAATTACCTTGATTTTGATACCATTTGAGCTTGGAAAGTATTAGAGAACGGTTTAGAGCCATAAGATCATTTTAAGTGAAGAACCCCCACTCTAAGAGAGTTACTTGGCATTTGAGCAACTTACTTTATCATGAGTGTTCACGGCATGCAAATCATGTCATTTACTTATAATTACCTACACATTGATGGCATTAGAGTTTGGAAAGTATTAGAGCTACGGTTGAGAGCCATAAGATCATTCTAAGTGAAGAACCCCCACTCTAAGAGTATTTCTTGCCATTTGGGTAAATTACATGATCATGGAGTTCACGACCTTGCAAATGATCAACTTTTCATACAATTACCTTGATTTTGATACCATTTGAGCTTGGAAAGTATTAGAGGAACGGTTTAGAGCCATAAGATCATTTTAAGTGAAGAACCCCCACTCTAAGAGAGTTACTTGGCATTTGAGCAACTTACTTTATCATGAGTGTTCACGGCATGCAAATCATGTCATTTACTTATAATTACCTACACATTGATGGCATTTGAGCTTGGAAAGTATTAGGGGAACGGTTTAGAGCCATAAGATCATTCTAAGTGAAGAACACCCCACTGTAAGAGAGTTTCTTGCCATTTGAGCAAATTACTTGATCATGAGAGTTCACCTTGCAAATCATGTCATTTACTTACAATTACCTTCATTTTGATGCCATTTGAGCTTGGAAAGTATTAGAGGAACGGTTTAGAGCCATAAGATCATTCTAAGTGAAGAACCCCCACTCTAAGAGAGTTTCTTGCCATTTGAGTAAATTACTTGATCATGAGAGTTCACGGCTTGCAAATCATGTCATTTACTTACAATTACCTTCATTTTGATGCCATTTGAGCTTGGAAAGTATTAGAGCAACGGTTTAGAGCCATAAGATCATTCTAAGTGAAGAACCCCCACTCTAAGAGAGTTTCTTGCCATTTTAGCAAATTACTTTATCATGAGAGTTCACGGCTTGCAAATCATGTCATTTACTTATAATTACCTTCATTTTGATGCCATTTGAGCTTGGAAAGTATTAGAGCAACGGTTTAGAGCCCATAAGATCATTCTAAGTGAAGAACCCCCACTCTAAGAGATTTCTTGCCATTTGAGTAAATTACTTGATCATGAGAGTTCACGGCTTGCAAATCATGTCATTTTTACAATTACCTTCATTTTGATACCATTTGAGCTTGGAAAGTATTAGAGCAAACGGTTTAGAGCCATAAGATCATTCTAAGTGAAGAACCCCCACTCTAAGAGAGTTTCTTGCCATTTGAGCAAATTACTTTCATCATGAGAGTTCACGGCATGCAAATCATGTCATTTACTTACAATTACCTTCACATTGATACCATTTGAGCTTGGAAAGTATTAGAGAACGGTTTAGAGCCATAAGATCATTCTAAGTGAAGAACCCCCACTCTAAGAGAGTTTCTTGCCATTTGAGCAATTACTTGATCATGAGAGTTCACGGCATGCAAATCATGTCATTTACTTACAATTACCTTCACATTGATGCCATTTGAGCTTGGAAAGTATTAGAGAACGGTTTAGAGCCATAAGATCATTCTAAGTGAAGAACCCCCACTCTAAGAGAGTTTCTTGCCATTTGAGCAAATTACTTGATCATGAGAGTTCACGACCTTGCAAATCATGTCATTTTTACAATTACCTTGATTTTGATACCATTTGAGCTTGGAAAGTATTAGAGGAACGGTTTAGAGCCATAAGATCATTTTAAGTGAAGAACCCCCACTCTAAGAGAGTTTCTTGCCATTTGAGCAAATTACTTTATCATGAGAGTTCACGGCATGCAAATCATGTCATTTACTTATAATTACCTTCATTTTGATGCCATTTGAGTTTGGAAAGTATTAGAGAACGGTTTAGAGCCATAAGATCATTCTAAGTGAAGAACCCCCACTCTAAGAGTATTTCTTGCCATTTGGGTAAATTACTGATCATCATGAGAGTTCACGGCTTGCAAATCATGTCATTTCATACAATTACCTTCATTTTGATACCATTTGAGCTTGGAAAGTATTAGGGAACGGTTTAGAGCCATAAGATCATTTTAAGTGAAGAACCCGCCACTCTAAGAGAGTGTCTCTCCATTTGAGCAAATTACTTGATCATGACAGTTCACGGCGTGCAAATCATGTCATTTACTTATAATTACCTTCACGCTGATGCCATTAGAGTTTGGAAAGTATTAGAGCTACGATTTAGAGCCATAAGATCATTCTAAGTGAAGAACCCCCCACTCTAAGAGTGTTTCTTGCCATTTGGGTAAATTACATGATCATGGGAGTTCACGACCTTGCAAATCAACTTTTCATACAATTACCTTGATTTTGATACCATTTGAGCTTGGCAAGTATTAGAGTAACGGTTTAGAGCCATAAGATCAATCTAAATGAAGAACCCCCCACTCTAAGAGAGTTTCTTGGCATTTTAGCAACTTACTTTATCATGAGAGTTCACGGCATGCAAATCATGTCATTTACTTATAATTACCTACACATTGATGGCATTAGAGTTTGGAAAGTATTAGAGATACGGTTGAGAGCCATAAGATCATTCTAAGTGAAGAACACCCCACTCTAAGAGTATTTCTTGCCATTTGGGTAAAATTACTTGATCATGGGAGTTTACGATCTTGCAATGATCAACTTTTCATACAATTACCTTGATTTTGATACCATTTGAGCTTGGAAAGTATTAGGGGAACGGTTTAGAGCCATAAGATCATTCTAAGTGAAGAACACCCCACTGTAAGAGTATTTCTTGCCATTTGAGCAACTTACTTTATCATGAGTGTTCACGGCGTGCAAATCATGTCATTTACTTATAATAACCTTCACATTGATGCCATTAGAGTTTGGAAAGTATTAGAGCTACGGTTTAGAGCCATAAGATCATTCTAAGTGAAGAACCCCCCACTCTAAGAGAGTTTCTTGCCATTTGGGTAAATTACATGATCATGGGAGTTCACGACCTTGCAACCATCTGCTTTTCTCGCAATTACTTTTATTTTGATGCCATTTGAGCTTGGAAAGTGTTAGAGCAACGGATTAGAGCCATAAGACCATTCTAAGTGAAGAACCCCCACTCTAAGAGAGTTACTTGCCATTTGAGCTAATTACTTCATCATGAGAGTTCACGGCTCGCAAATCATGTCATTTACGTATAATTACCATGACATTGATGGCATTTGAGCTTGGAAAGTATTAGACCGAGGGTTTAGAGCCATAAGATCGTTCTAATTGAAGAACCCCCACTCTAAGAGAGTTTCATGCCATTTGAGTAAATTACTTGATCATGAGAGTTCACGGCTTGCAAATCATGTCATTTACTTTTACAATTACCTTCATTTTGATGCCATTTGAGCTTGGAAAGTATTAGAGGAACGGTTTAGAGCCATAAGATCATTCTAAGTGAAGAACCCCCACTCTAAGAGAGTTTCTTGCCATTTGAGCTAATTACTTTTCATCATGAGAGTTCACGGCTTGCAAATCATGTCATTTACTTACAATTACCTTCACATTGATGCCATTTGAGCTTGGAAAGTATTAGAGCAACGGTTTAGAGCCATAAGATCATTCTAAGTGAAGAACCCCCACTCTAAGAGAGTTTCTTGCCATTTGAGCTAATTACTTCATCATGAGAGTTCACGGCTTGCAAATCATGTCATTTACTTTACAATTACCTTCACATTGATGCCATTTGAGCTTGGAAAGTATTAGAGCAAGGTTTAGAGCCATAAGATCATTCTAAGTGAAGAACCCCCACTCTAAGAGAGTTTCTTGCCATTTGAGCTAAATTACTTCATCATGAGAGTTCACGGCTTGCAAATCATGTCATTTACTTACAATTACCTTCACATTGATGCCATTTGAGCTTGGAAAGTATTAGAGCAACGGTTTAGAGCCATAAGATCATTCTAAGTGAAGAACCCCCACTCTAAGAGAGTTTCTTGCCATTTGAGCAAATTACTTCATCATGAGAGTTCACGGCTTGCAAATCATGTCATTTACTTAGAATTACCTTCACTTTGATGCCATTTGAGCTTGGAAAGTATTAGAGCAACGGTTTAGAGACATAAGATCATTCTAAGTGAAGAACCCCCCACTCTAAGAGAGTTTCTGGCCATTTGGGCTAGTTACTTCATCATGAGAGTTCACGGCCTGGACATCTTGTCATTTACTTTGAATTACCTTCATGTTGATGCCATTAGAGCTTGGAAAGTATTAGAGCAAACGTTTAGAGCCATAAGATAATTCTTAGTGAGGAACCCCCTACTCTAAGTTCTTGCCATTTGAGCTAATTACTTCATCATGACAGTTCACGCGTTGCAAATAATGTCATTTACTTACAATTACCTTCACGTTGATGCCATTTTTGCTTGGAAAGTATTAGAGCAAAGGTTTAGAGCCATAAGATTATTCTAAGTGAAGAACCCCCACTCTAAGAGAGTTTCTTGCCATTTGAGCTAATTACTTCATCATGAGAGTTCACGGCTTGCAAATCATGTCATTTACTTACAATTACCTTCACATTGATGCCATTTGAGCTTGGAAAGTATTAGAGCAACGGTTTAGAGCCATAAGATCATTCTAAGTGAAGAACCCCCACTCTAAGAGAGTTTCTTGCCATTTGAGCAAATTACTTCATCATGAGAGTTCACGGCTTGCAAATCATGTCATTTACTTACAATTACCTTCACATTGATGCCATTTGAGCTTGGAAAGTATTAGAGCAACGGTTTAGAGCCATAAGATCATTCTAAGTGAAGAACCCCCACTCTAAGAGAGTTTCTTGCCATTTGAGCAAATTACTTCATCATGAGAGTTCACGGCTTGCAAATCATGTCATTTTTTACAATTACCTTCACATTGATGCCATTTGAGCTTGGAAAGTATTAGAGCAACGGTTTAGAGCCATAAGATCATTCTAAGTGAAGAACCCCCACTCTAAGAGAGTTTCTTGCCATTTGAGCTAATTACTTCATCATGAGAGTTCACGGCTTGCAAATCATGTCATTTACTTACAATTACCTTCACGTTGATGCCATTTGAGATTGGAAAGTATTAGTGCAAAGGTTTAGAGCCTTAAGATCATTCTTAGTAAGGAGCCCCCCCACTCTAAGAGAGTCTCTTGCCATTTGAGCTAATTTCTTCATCATGAGAGTTCACGGCTTGCAAATCATGTCATTTACTTACAATTACCTTCACGTTGATGCCATTTGATCTTAGAAAGTATTAGAGCAAGGTTTACAGCCAAAAGATCATTCTTAGTGAAGAACCCCCCAATCTAAGAGAGTTTCATGCCATTTGAGCTAATGACTTCATCATGAGAGTTCACGGCTCGCAAATCATGTCATTTACGTACAATTACCTTGACATTGATGCCATTTGAGCTTGGAAAGTATTAGAGCGACGGTTTAGAGCCATAAGATCGTTCTAATTGAAGAACCACCCACTCTAAGAGAGTTTCATGCCATTTGAGCTAATTACTTCATCATGAGAGTTCACGGCTCGCAAATCATGTCATTTACGTACAATTACCATGACATTGATGGCATTTGAGCTTGGAAAGTATTAGAGCGACGGTTTAGAGCCATAAGATCATTCTTAGTGAAGAACCCCCACTCTAAGAGAGTTTCATGCCATTTGGGCTAATTACTTCATCATGAGAGTTCACGGCAATGCAAATCATGTCATTTACTTACAATTACCTTCAAATTGATGCCATTTGAGCTTGGAAAGTATTAGAGCAACGGTTTAGAGCCATAAGATCATTCTAAGTGAAGAACCCCCACTCTAAGAGAGTTTCTTGCCATTTGAGCTAATTACTTCATCATGAGAGTTCACGGCTTGCAAATCATGTCATTTACTTACAATTACCTTCACATTGATGCCATTTGAGCTTGGAAAGTATTAGAGCAAGGTTTAGAGCCATAAGATCATTCTAAGTGAAGAACCCCCACTCTAAGAGAGTTTCATGCCATTTGAGCTAATTACTTCATCATGAGAGTTCACGGCTTGCAAATCATGTCATTTACTTACAATTACCTTCACATTGATGCCATTTGAGCTTGGAAAGTATTAGAGCAACGGTTTAGAGCCATAAGATCATTCTAAGTGAAGAACCCCCACTCTAAGAGAGTTTCATGCCATTTGAGCTAAATTACTTCATCATGAGAGTTCACGGCTCGCAAATCATGTCATTTACGTACAATTACCATGACATTGATGGCATTTGAGCTTGGAAAGTATTAGACCGAGGGTTTAGAGCCATAAGATCGTTCTAATTGAAGAACCCCCCACTCTAAGAGTGTTTCATGCCATTTGAGCAAATTACTTCATCATGAGAGTTCACTGCTTGCGAATCATGTCATTTACTTACGATTACCTTCACATTGATGCCATTTGAGCTTGGAAAGTATTAGAGCAACGGTTTAGAGCCATAAGATCATTCTAAGTGAAGAACCCCCACTCTAAGAGAGTTTCATGCCATTTGAGCTAATTACTTCATCATGAGAGTTCACGGCTTGCAAATCATGTCATTTACTTACAATTACCTTCACATTGATGCCATTTGAGCTTGGAAAGTATTAGAGCAACGGTTTAGAGCCATAAGATCATTCTAAGTGAAGAACCCCCACTCTAAGAGAGTTTCTTGCCATTTGAGCTAATTACTTCATCATGAGAGTTCACGGCTTGCAAATCATGTCATTTACTTACAATTACCTTCACATTGATGCCATTTGAGCTTGGAAAGTATTAGAGCAAGGTTTAGAGCCATAAGATCATTCTAAGTGAAGAACCCCCACTCTAAGAGAGTTTCATGCCATTTGAGCTAATTACTTCATCATGAGAGTTCACGGCTTGCAAATCATGTCATTTACTTACAATTACCTTCACATTGATGCCATTTGAGCTTGGAAAGTATTAGAGCAACGGTTTAGAGCCATAAGATCATTCTAAGTGAAGAACCCCCACTCTAAGAGAGTTTCATGCCATTTGAGCTAATTACTTCATCATGAGAGTTCACGGCTTGCAAATCATGTCATTTACTTACAATTACCTTCACGTTGATGCCATTTGAGCTTGGAAAGTATTAGAGCAAAGGTTTAGAGCCATAAGATCATTCTAAGTGAAGAACCCCCACTCTAAGAGAGTTTCATGCCATTTGAGCTAATTACTTCATCATGAGAGTTCACGGCTTGCAAATCATGTCATTTACTTACAATTACCTTCACATTGATGCCATTTGAGCTTGGAAAGTATTAGAGCAAGGTTTAGAGCCATAAGATCATTCTAAGTGAAGAACCCCCACTCTAAGAGAGTTTCATGCCATTTGAGCTAATTACTTCATCATGAGAGTTCACGGCTTGCAAATCATGTCATTTACTTACAATTACCTTCACATTGATGCCATTTGAGCTTGGAAAGTATTAGAGCAACGGTTTAGAGCCATAAGATCATTCTAAGTGAAGAACCCCCACTCTAAGAGAGTTTCATGCCATTTGAGCTAATTACTTCATCATGAGAGTTCACGGCTTGCAAATCATGTCATTTACTTACAATTACCTTCACATTGATGCCATTTGAGCTTGGAAAGTATTAGAGCAAAGGTTTAGAGCCATAAGATCATTCTAAGTGAAGAACCCCCACTCTAAGAGAGTTTCATGCCATTTGAGCTAATTACTTCATCATGAGAGTTCACGGCTTGCAAATCATGTCATTTACTTACAATTACCTTCACATTGATGCCATTTGAGCTTGGAAAGTATTAGAGCAACGGTTTAGAGCCATAAGATCATTCTAAGTGAAGAACCCCCACTCTAAGAGAGTTTCATGCCATTTGAGCTAATTACTTCATCATGAGAGTTCACGGCTTGCAAATCATGTCATTTACTTACAATTACCTTCACATTGATGCCATTTGAGCTTGGAAAGTATTAGAGCAAAGGTTTAGAGCCATAAGATCATTCTAAGTGAAGAACCCCCACTCTAAGAGAGTTTCATGCCATTTGAGCTAATTACTTCATCATGAGAGTTCACGGCTTGCAAATCATGTCATTTACTTACAATTACCTTCACATTGATGCCATTTGAGCTTGGAAAGTATTAGAGCAAGGTTTAGAGCCATAAGATCATTCTAAGTGAAGAACCCCCACTCTAAGAGAGTTTCATGCCATTTGAGCTAATTACTTCATCATGAGAGTTCACGGCTTGCAAATCATGTCATTTACTTACAATTACCTTCAAATTGATGCCATTTGAGCTTGGAAAGTATTAGAGCAACGGTTTAGAGCCATAAGATCATTCTAAGTGAAGAACACCCCACTCTAAGAGAGTTTCATGCCATTTGACCAAATTACTTCATCATGAAAGTTCACGGCCTGCAAAGCAAATCATTTACTTACAATTACCTTCACATTGATGCCATTTGAGCTTGGACACTATTAGAGCAATGGTTTAGAGGCATAAGATCATTCTAAGTGAAGAACCCCCCACTCTAAGGGAGTTTCATGACATTTGAGCTGATTACTTCATCATGAGAGTTCACGGCTTGCAAATCACGTCATTTACTTACAATTACCTTCACATTCATGCCGTTTGAGCTTGGAAAGTATTAGAGCAACGGTTTAGAACCATAAGATCATTCTAAGTGAGGAACCCCCCACTATAAGAGAGTTTCATGCCATTTGAGCTAATTACTTCATCATGAGAGTTCACGGCATGCAAATCATGTTATTTACTTACAATTACCTTCACGTTGATGCCATTTGTGCTTGGAAAGTATTAGAGCAAAGGTTTAGAGCCATAAGATCATTCTAAGTGAGGAACCCCCCACTATAAGAGAGTTTCATGCCATTTGAGCTAATTACTTCATCATGAGAGTTCACGGCTTGCAAATCATGTCATTTACTTACAATTACCTTCACATTGATGCCATTTGAGCTTGGAAAGTATTAGAGCAAGGTTTAGAGCCATAAGATCATTCTAAGTGAAGAACCCCCACTCTAAGAGAGTTTCATGCCATTTGAGCTAATTACTTCATCATGAGAGTTCACGGCTTGCAAATCATGTCATTTACTTACAATTACCTTCAAATTGATGCCATTTGAGCTTGGAAATTATTAGAGCAAATGTTTAGAGCCACAAGATCATTCTAAGTGAAGAACCACCCACTCTAAGAGAGTTTCATGCCATTTGAGCTAATTACTTCATCATGAGAGTTCACGGCTTGCAAATCATGTCATTTACTTACAATTACCTTCACATTGATGCCATCTGAGCTTGGAAAGTATTAGAGCAAGGTTTAGAGCCATAAGATCATTCTAAGTAAAGAACCCCCCACTCTAAGAGAGTTTCATGCCATTTGAGCTAATTAGTACATCATGAGAGTTCACGGCTCGCAAATCATGTCATTTACGTACAATTACCATGACATTGATGGCATTTGAGCTTGGAAAGTATTAGACCAAGGGTTTAGAGCCATAAGATCGTTCTAATTGAAGAACCCCCACTCTAAGAGAGTTTCACGCCATTTGAGCTAATTACTTCATCATGAGAGTTCACAGCTTGCAAATCATGTCATTTACTTACAATTACCTTCACATTGATGCCATTTGAGCTTCGAAAGTATTAGAGCAATGGTTTAGAGCCATAAGATCATTCTAACTGAAGAACGCCCCACTCTAAGAGAGTTTCATGCCATTTGAGCTAATTACTTCATCATGAGAGTTCACGGCTAGCAAATCATGTCATTTACTTACAATTACCTTCACATTGATGCCATTTGAGCTTGGAAAGTATTAGAGCAAGGTTTAGAGCCATAAGATCATTCTAAGTGAAGAACCCCCACTCTAAGAGAGTTTCATGCCATTTGAGCTAATTACTTCATCATGAGAGTTCACGGCGTCCAAATCATGTCATTTACTTACAATTACCTTCAAATTGATGCCATTTGAGCTTGGAAAGTATTAGAGCAACGGTTTCGAGCCATAACATCTTTCTAAATGAAGAACACCCCACTCTAAGAGAGTTTCATGCCATTTGACCAAATTACTTCATCATGAAAGTTCACGGCTTGCAAATCATGTCATTTACTTACAATTACCTTCACATTGATGCCATTTGAGCTTGGAAATTATTAGAGCAAGGTTTAGAGCCATAAGATCATTCTAAGTGAAGAACCCCCACTCTAAGAGAGTTTCATGCCATTTGAGCTAATTACTTCATCATGAGAGTTCACGGCTTGCAAATCATGTCATTTACTTACAATTACCTTCACATTGATGCCATTTGAGCTTGGAAAGTATTAGAGCAAGGTTTAGAGCCATAAGATCATTCTAAGTGAAGAACCCCCACTCTAAGAGAGTTTCATGCCATTTGAGCTAATTACTTCATCATGAGAGTTCACGGCTTGCAAATCATGTCATTTACTTACAATTACCTTCACATTGATGCCATTTGAGCTTGGAAAGTATTAGAGCAAAGGTTTAGAGCCATAAGATCATTCTAAGTGAAGAACCCCCACTCTAAGAGAGTTTCATGCCATTTGAGCTAATTACTTCATCATGAGAGTTCACGGCTTGCAAATCATGTCATTTACTTACAATTACCTTCACATTGATGCCATTTGAGCTTGGAAAGTATTAGAGCAAGGTTTAGAGCCATAAGATCATTCTAAGTGAAGAACCCCCACTCTAAGAGAGTTTCATGCCATTTGAGCTAATTACTTCATCATGAGAGTTCACGGCTTGCAAATCATGTCATTTACTTACAATTACCTTCACATTGATGCCATTTGAGCTTGGAAAGTATTAGAGCAAGGTTTAGAGCCATAAGATCATTCTAAGTGAAGAACCCCCACTCTAAGAGAGTTTCATGCCATTTGAGCTAATTACTTCATCATGAGAGTTCACGGCTTGCAAATAATGTCAATTACTTACAATTACCATCACATTGACTCCATTTGATCTTAGAAAGTATTAGAGCAAGGTTTAGAGCCATAAGATCATTCTAAGTGAAGAACCCCCACTCTAAGAGAGTTTCATGCCATTTGAGCTAATTACTTCATCATGAGAGTTCACGGCTTGCAAATCATGTCATTTACTTACAATTACCTTCACATTGATGCCATTTGAGCTTGGAAAGTATTAGAGCGACGGTTTAGAGCCATAAGATCATTCTAAGTGAAGAACCCCCACTCTAAGAGAGTTTCATGCCATTTGAGCTAATTACTTCATCATGAGAGTTCACGGCTTGCAAATCATGTCATTTACTTACAATTACCTTCACATTGATGCCATTTGAGCTTGGAAAGTATTAGAGCAAGGTTTAGAGCCATAAGATCATTCTAAGTGAAGAACCCCCCACTCTAAGAGAGTTTCATGCCATTTGAGCTAATTACTTCATCATGAGAGTTCACGGCTTGCAAATCATGTCATTTACTTACAATTACCTTCAAATTGATGCCATTTGAGCTTGGAAATTATTAGAGCAAGGTTTAGAGCCATAAGATCATTCTAAGTGAAGAACCCCCACTCTAAGAGAGTTTCATGCCATTTGAGCTAATTACTTCATCATGAGAGTTCACGGCTTGCAAATAATGTCAATTACTTACAATTACCATCACATTGACTCCATTTGATCTTAGAAAGTATTAGAGCAAGGTTTAGAGCCATAAGATCATTCTAAGTGAAGAACCCCCACTCTAAGAGAGTTTCATGCCATTTGAGCTAATTACTTCATCATGAGAGTTCACGGCTTGCAAATCATGTCATTTACTTACAATTACCTTCACATTGATGCCATTTGAGCTTGGAAAGTATTAGAGCAAGGTTTAGAGCCATAAGATCATTCTAAGTGAAGAACCCCCACTCTAAGAGAGTTTCATGCCATTTGAGCTAATTACTTCATCATGAGAGTTCACGGCTTGCAAATCATGTCATTTACTTACAATTAACTTCAAATTGATGCCATTTGATCTTGGAAATTATTAGAGCAAGGTTTAGAGCCATAAGATCATTCTAAGTGAAGAACCCCCACTCTAAGAGAGTTTCATGCCATTTGAGCTAATTACTTCATCATGAGAGTTCACGGCTTGCAAATCATGTCATTTACTTAGTATTACCTTCAAATTGATGCCATTTGAGCTTCGAAATTATTAGAGCAAGGTTTAGAGCCATAAGATCATTCTAAGTGAAGAACCCCCACTCTAAGAGAGTTTCATGCCATTTGAGCTAATTACTTCATCATGAGAGTTCACGGCTTGCAAATCATGTCATTTACTTACAATTACCTTCACATTGATGCCATTTGAGCTTGGAAAGTATTAGAGCAAGGTTTAGAGCCATAAGATCATTCTAAGTGAAGAACCCCCACTCTAAGAGAGTTTCATGCCATTTGAGCTAATTACTTCATCATGAGAGTTCACGGCTTGCAAATCATGTCATTTACTTACAATTACCTTCACATTGATGCCATTTGAGCTTGGAAAGTATTAGAGCAAGGTTTAGAGCCATAAGATCATTCTAATTGAAGAACCCCCCACTCTAAGAGTGTTTCATGCCATTTGAGCTAATTACTTCATCATGAGAGTTCACTGCTTGCAAATAATGTCAATTACTTACAATTACCATCACATTGACTCCATTTGATCTTTGAAAGTATTAGAGCAATGGTTTTGAGCCATAAGATCATTCTAATTGAAGAACCCCCCACTCTAAGAGAGTTTCACGCCATTTGAGCTAATTACTTCATCATGAGAGTTCACGGCTTGCAAATCATGTCATTTACTTACAATTACCTTCACATTGATGCCATTTGAGCTTGGAAAGTATTAGAGCAAGGTTTAGAGCCATAAGATCATTCTAAGTGAAGAACCCCCACTCTAAGAGAGTTTCATGCCATTTGAGCTAATTACTTCATCATGAGAGTTCACGGCTTGCAAATCATGTCATTTACTTACTATTACCTTCACATTGATGCCATTTGAGCTTGGAAATTATTAGAGCAACGGTTTAGAGCCATAAGATCATTCTAAGTGAAGAACCCCCCACTCTAAGAGAGTTTCATGCCATTTGAGCTAATTACTTCATCATGAGAGTTCACGGCTTGCAAATCATGTCAATTACTTACAATTACCATCACATTGACTCCATTTGATCTTAGAAAGTATTAGAGCAAGGTTTAGAGCCGTAAGATCATTCTTACTGAAGAACCCCCACTCTAAGAGAGTTTCATGCAATTTGGGCCAATTACTTCATCATGAGAGTTCACGGCTTGCAAATCACGTCATTTACTTACTATTAACTTCACATTAAAGTCATTTGAGGTTGGAAATTCTTAGTGAAAATGTTTAGCGCCACAAGATCATTCTAAGTGAAGAACCACCCACTCTAAGAGAGTTTCATGCCATTTGAGCTAATTACTTCATCATGAGAGTTCACGGCTTGCAAATAATGTCAATTACTTACAATTACCATCACATTGACTCCAGTTGATCTTGGAAAGTATTAGAGCAAAGGCTTAGAGCCATAAGATCATTCTAAATAAAGAACCCCGCACTCTAAGAGAGTTTCATGCCATTTGAGCTAATTAGTACATCATGAGAGTTCACGGCTCGCAAATCATGTCATTTACGTACAATTACTTGACATTGATGCCATTTGAGCTTGGAAAGTATTAGAGCGACGGTTTAGAGCCATAAGATCGTTCTAATTGAAGAACCCCCCACTCTAAGAGAGTTTCATGCCATTTGGGCTAATTAGTACATCATGAGAGTTCACGGCTCGCAAATCACGTCGTTTACTTATTATTAACTTCAAATTGATGCCATTTGAGCTTGGAAATTGTTAGAGCAACTGCTTAGAGCCATAAGATCATTCTAAGTAAAGAACCGCCCACTCTAAGAGAGTTTCATGCCATTTGAGCTAATTAGTACATCATGAGAGTTCACGGCTCGCAAATCATGTCATTTACGTACAATTACCTTGACATTGATGCCATTTGAGCTTGGAAAGTATTAGAGCAACGTCTTAGAGCCATAAGATCATTCTAAGTAAAGAACCCCCCACTCTAAGAGAGTTTCATGCCATTTGAGCTAATTACTTCATCATGAGAGTTCACGGCTTGCAAATCATGTCAATTACTTACAATTACCATCACATTGACTCCATTTGATCTTAGAAAGTATTAGAGCAAGGTTTAGAGCCATAAGATCATTCTAAGTGAAGAACCCCCACTCTAAGAGAGTTTCATGCCATTTGAGCTAATTACTTCATCATGAGAGTTCACGGCTTGCAAATCATGTCATTTACTTACAATTACCTTCACATTGATGCCATTTGAGCTTGGAAAGTATTAGAGCAAGGTTTAGAGCCATAAGATCATTCTAAGTGAAGAACCCCCACTCTAAGAGAGTTTCATGCCATTTGAGCTAATTACTTCATCATGAGAGTTCACGGCTTGCAAATCATGTCATTTACTTACTATTACTTCAACATTGATGCCATTTGATCTTGGAAATTATTAGAGCAAGGTTTAGAGCCATAAGATCATTCTAAGTGAAGAACCCCCACTCTAAGAGAGTTTCATGCCATTTGAGCTAATTACTTCATCATGAGAGTTCACGGCTTGCAAATAATGTCAATTACTTACAATTACCATCACATTGACTCCATTTGATCTTAGAAAGTATTAGAGCAAGGTTTAGAGCCATAAGATCATTCTAAGTGAAGAACCCCCCACTCTAAGAGAGTTTCATGCCATTTGAGCTAATTACTTCATCATGAGAGTTCACGGCTTGCAAATCATGTCATTTACTTACTATTACCTTCACATTGATGCCATTTGAGCTTGGAAAGTATTTAGAGCAAGGTTTAGAGCCATAAGATCATTCTAAGTGAAGAACCCCCACTCTAAGAGAGTTTCATGCCATTTGAGCTAATTACTTCATCATGAGAGTTCACGGCTTGCAAATCATGTCATTTACTTACTATTACCTTCAAATTGATGCCATTTGATCTTGGAAATTATTAGAGCAAAGGTTTAGAGCCATAAGATCATTCTAAGTAAAGAACCCCCACTCTAAGATAGTTTCATGCCATTTGGGCTAATTAGTACATCATGACAGTTCATGGCGTGCAAATCATGTAGTTTACCTACTATTAACTTCAAATTGATGCCATTTGATCTTGGAAATTGTTAGAGCAACGGTTTAGAGCCATAAGATCATTCTAAGTAAAGAACCCCCACTCTAAGAGAGTTTCATGCCATTTGAGCTAATTACTTCATCATGAGAGTTCACGGCTTGCAAATCATGTCATTTACTTACAATTACCTTCACATTGATGCCATTTGATCTTGGAAAAGTATTAGAGCAAGGTTTAGAGCCATAAGATCATTCTAAGTGAAGAACCCCCACTCTAAGAGAGTTTCATGCCATTTGAGCTAATTACTTCATCATGAGAGTTCACGGCTTGCAAATCATGTCATTTACTTACAATTACCTTCACATTGATGCCATTTGAGCTTGGAAAGTATTAGAGCAAAGGTTTAGAGCCATAAGATCATTCTAAGTGAAGAACCCCCACTCTAAGAGAGTTTCATGCCATTTGAGCTAATTACTTCATCATGAGAGTTCACGGCTTGCAAATCATGTCATTTACTTACAATTACCTTCACATTGATGCCATTTGAGCTTGGAAAGTATTAGAGCAAGGTTTAGAGCCATAAGATCATTCTAAGTGAAGAACCCCCACTCTAAGAGAGTTTCATGCCATTTGAGCTAATTACTTCATCATGAGAGTTCACGGCTTGCAAATAATGTCAATTACTTACAATTACCATCACATTGACTCCAGTTGATCTTGGAAAGTATTAGAGCAAAGGTTTAGAGCCATAAGATCATTCTTAGTAAAGAACACCCCACTCTAAGAGAGTTTCATGCCATTTGGGCTAATTACTTCATCATGAGAGTTCACGGCTTGCAAATCACGTCGTTTACTTACTATTAACTTCAAATTGATGCCATTTGAGCTTGGAAATTGTTAGAGCGACGGTTTAGAGCCATAAGATCGTTCTAATTGAAGAACCCCCCACTCTAAGAGTTTTTCATGCCATTTGAGCTAATTAGTACATCATGAGAGTTCACGGCTCGCAAATCATGTCATTTACGTACAATTACCTTGACATTGATGCCATTTGAGCTTGGAAAGTATTAGAGCAAGGTTTAGAGCCAAAAGATCACTCTTAGTGAAGAACCCCCATTCTAAGAGAGTTTCATGCCATTTGGGCTAACTACTTCATCATGAGAGTTCACGGCTTGCAAATCACGTCGTTTACTTACAATTACCTTCACATTGATGCCATTTGAGCTTGGAAAGTATTAGAGCAATGGTTTAGAGCCATAAGATCATTCTAAGTGAAGAACCCCCACTCTAATAGTGTTACATGCCATTTGACCTAATTACTTCATCATGAGAGTTCACGGCTTGCAAATAATGTCAATTACTTACAATTACCATCACATTGACTCCATTTGATCTTTGAAAGTATTAGAGCAAAGGTTTAGAGCCATAAGATCATTCTTAGTGAAGAACCCCCCACTCTAAGAGAGTTTCATGCCATTTGGGCTAATTAATACATCATGAGAGTTCACGGCTCCCAAATCATGTCGTTTACTTACTATTAACTTCAAATTGATGCCATTTGAGCTTGGAAATTGTTAGAGCAACTGCTTAGAGCCATAAGATCATTCTAAGTAAAGAACCGCCCACTCTAACAGAGTTTCATTCCATTTGAGCTAATGACTTCATCATGAGAGTTCACAGCTTGCAAATAATGTCAATTACTTACAATTACCATCACATTGACTCCATTTGATCTTAGAAAGTATTAGAGCAAAGGTTTAGAGCCAAAAGATCATTCTTAGTGAAGAACCCCCACTCTAAGAGAGTTTCATGCCATTTGGGCTAATTAGTACATCATGAGAGTTCACGGCTCGCAAATCACGTCGTTTACTTACTATTAACTTCAAATTGATGCCATTAGAGATTGGAAATTGTTAGAGCAAAGGCTTAGAGCCATAAGATCATTCTAAATAAAGAACCCCCCACTCTAAGAGAGTTTCATGCCATTTGAGCTAATTACTTCATCATGAGAGTTCACGGCTCGCAAATCATGTCATTTACTTACAATTACTTCACATTGATGCCATTTGATCTTGGAAAGTATTAGAGCAAGGTTTAGAGCCATAAGATCATTCTAAGTGAAGAACCCCCACTCTAAGAGAGTTTCATGCCATTTGAGCTAATTACTTCATCATGAGAGTTCACGGCTTGCAAATCATGTCATTTACTTACAATTACCTTCACATTGATGCCATTTGAGCTTGGAAAGTATTAGAGCAAGGTTTAGAGCCATAAGATCATTCTAAGTGAAGAACCCCCACTCTAAGAGGGTTTCATGCCATTTGAGCTAATTACTTCATCATGAGAGTTCACTGCTTGCGAATCATGTCATTTACTTACGATTACCTTCACATTGATGCCATTTGAGGTTGGAAATTATTAGTGCAAATGTTTAGAGCCACAAGATCATTCTAAGTGAAGAACCACCCACTCTAAGAGAGTTTCATGCCATTTGAGCTAATTACTTCATCATGAGAGTTCACGGCTTGCAAATAATGTCAATTACTTACAATTACCATCACATTGACTCCATTTGATCTTAGAAAGTATTAGAGCAAGGTTTAGAGCCAAAAGATCATTCTTAGTGAAGAACCCCCACTCTAAGAGAGTTTCATGCCATTTGGGCTAATTACTTCATCATGAGAGTTCACGGCTTGCAAATCACGTCGTTTACTTACTATTAACTTCAAATTGATGCCATTTGAGCTTGGAAATTGTTAGAGCAACTTCTTAGAGCCGTAAGATCATTCTAAGTAAAGAACCCCCACTCTAAGAGAGTTTCATGCCATTTGAGCTAATTAGTACATCATGAGAGTTCACGGCTTGCAAATCATGTCATTTACGTACAATTACCATCACATTGACTCCATTTGATCTTAGAAAGTATTAGAGCAAGGTTTAGAGCCATAAGATCATTCTAAGTGAAGAACCCCCACTCTAAGAGAGTTTCATGCCATTTGAGCTAATTACTTCATCATGAGAGTTCACGGCTTGCAAATCATGTCATTTACTTACAATTACCTCACATTGATGCCATTTGATCTTGGAAAGTATTAGAGCAAGGTTTAGAGCCATAAGATCATTCTAAGTGAAGAACCCCCACTCTAGAGAGAGTTTCATGCCATTTGAGCTAATTACTTCATCATGAGAGTTCACGGCTTGCAAATAATGTCAATTACTTACAATTACCATCACATTGACTCCAGTTGATCTTGGAAAGTATTAGAGCAAAGGTTTAGAGCCATAAGATCATTCTTAGTGAATACCCCCCACTCTAAGAGAGTTTCATACCATTTGGGCTATTTACTTCGTCATGAGAGTTCACGGCTTGCAAATCACGTCATTTACTTACAATTACCTTCAAATTGATGCCATTTGATCTTGGAAAGTATTAGAGCAAGGTTTAGAGCCATAAGATCATTCTAAGTAAAGAACCCCCACTCTAAGAGAGTTTCATGCCATTTGGGCTAATTACTTACATCATGAGAGTTCACGGCTTGCAAATCACGTCATTTACTTACTATTAACTTCAAATTGATGCCATTTGAGGTTGGAAATTGTTAGTGCAAATGTTTAGAGCCACAAGATCATTCTAAGTGAAGAACCCCCCACTCTAAGAGAGTTTCATGCCATTTGAGCTAATGACTTCATCATGAGAGTTCACAGCTTGCAAATAATGTCAATTACTTACAATTACCATCACATTGACTCCATTTGATCTTAGAAAGTATTAGAGCAAGGTTTAGAGCCATAAGATCATTCTAAGTGAAGAACCCCCACTCTAAGAGAGTTTCATGCCATTTGAGCTAATTACTTCATCATGAGAGTTCACGGCTTGCAAATCATGTCATTTACTTACAATTACCTTCACATTGATGCCATTTGAGCTTGGAAAGTATTAGAGCAACGGTTTAGAGCCATAAGATCATTCTAAGTGAAGAACCCCCACTCTAAGAGAGTTTCATGCCATTTGAGCTAATTACTTCATCATGAGAGTTCACGGCTTGCAAATAATGTCAATTACTTACAATTACCATCACATTGACTCCATTTGATCTTAGAAAGTATTAGAGCAAGGTTTAGAGCCATAAGATCATTCTAAGTGAAAAACCCCACTCTAAGAGAGTTTCATGCCATTTGAGCTAATTACTTCATCATGAGAGTTCACGGCTTGCAAAAATGTCGTTTACTTACTATTAACTTCAAATTGATGCCATTTGATCTTGGAAATTGTTAGAGCAAAGGTTTAGAGCCATAAGATCATTCTAAGTAAAGAACCCCCCACTCTAAGAGAGTTTCATGCCATTTGGGCTAATTAGTACATCATGAGAGTTCACGGCTTCGCAAATCACGTCGTTTACTTACTATTAACTTCAAATTGATGCCATTTGAGCTTGGAAATTGTTAGAGCAACTGCTTAGAGCCATAAGATCATTCTAAGTAAAGAACCGCCCACTCTAAGCGAGTTTCATTCCATTTGAGCTAATGACTTCATCATGAGAGTTCACAGCTTGCAAATAATGTCAATTACTTACAATTACGATCACATTGACTCCATTTGATCTTAGAAAGTATTAGAGCAAGGTTTAGAGCCAAAAGATCATTCTTAGTGAAGAACCCCCCAATCTAAGAGAGTTTCATGCCATTTGAGCTAATGACTTCATCATGAGAGTTCACAGCTTGCAAATAATGTCAATTACTTACAATTACGATCACATTGACTCCATTTGATCTTAGAAAGTATTAGAGCAAGGTTTAGAGCCATAAGATCATTCTAAGTGAAGAACCCCCACTCTAAGAGAGTTTCATGCCATTTGAGCTAATTACTTCATCATGAGAGTTCACGGCTTGCAAATCACGTCGTTTACTTACTATTAACTTCAAATTGATGCCATTTGAGCTTGGAAAGTATTAGAGCGACGGTTTAGAGCCATAAGATCGTTCTAATTGAAGAACCACCCACTCTAAGAGAGTTTCATGCCATTTGAGCTAATTACTTCATCATGAGAGTTCACGACTTGCAAATAATGTGAATTACTTACAATTACCATCACATTGACTCCATTTGATCTTAGAAAGTATTAGAGCAAGGTTTAGAGCTATAAGATCATTCTAAGTAAAGAACCCCCCACTCTAAGAGAGTTTCATGCCATTTGGGCTAATTAGTACATCATGAGAGTTCACGGTTCGCAAATCACGTCGTTTACTTACTATTAACTTCAAATTGATGCCATTTGAGCTTGGAAATTGTTAGAGCAACTGCTTAGAGCCATAAGATCATTCTAAGTAAAGAACCCCCACTCTAAGAGAGTTTCATGCCATTTGAGCTAATTAGTACATCATGAGAGTTCACGGCTCGCAAATCATGTCATTTACTTAGAATTACCTTCACTTTGATGCCATTTGTGCTTGGAAAGTATTAGAGCAAGGTTTAGAGCCATAAGATCATTCTAAGTGAAGAACCCCCACTCTAAGAGAGTTTCATGCCATTTGAGCTAATTACTTCATCATGAGAGTTCACGGCTTGCAAATAATGTCAATTACTTACAATTACCATCACATTGACTCCATTTGATCTTAGAAAGTATTAGAGCAAGGTTTAGAGCCATAAGATCATTCTAAGTGAAGAACCCCCACTCTAAGAGAGTTTCATGCCATTTGAGCTAATTACTTCATCATGAGAGTTCACGGCTTGCAAATCATGTCATTTACTTACAATTACCTTCACATTGATGCCATTTGAGCTTGGAAAGTATTAGAGCAAACGGTTTAGAGCCATAAGATCATTCTAAGTGAAGAACCCCCACTCTAAGAGAGTTTCATGCCATTTGAGCTAATTACTTCATCATGAGAGTTCACGGCTTGCAAATAATGTCAATTACTTACAATTACCATCACATTGACTCCATTTGATCTTAGAAAGTATTAGAGCAAGGTTTAGAGCCATAAGATCATTCTAAGTGAAGAACCCCCACTCTAAGAGAGTTTCATGCCATTTGAGTTAATTACTTCATCATCAGAGTTCACGGCTTGCAAATCACGTCATTTACTTACTATTAACTTCAAATTGATGCCATTTGATTTTGGAAATTGTTAGAGCAACTTCTTAGAGCCGTAAGATCATTCTTACTGAAGAACCCCCACTCTAAGAGAGTTTCATGCCATTTGAGTTAATTACTTCATCATCAGAGTTCACGGCTTGCAAATCACGTCATTTACTTACTATTAACTTCACATTAAAGTCATTTGAGGTTGGAAATTCTTAGTGACAATGTTTAGAGCCACAAGATCATTCTAAGTGAAGAACCACCCACTCTAAGAGAGTTTCATGCCATTTGAGCTAATTACTTCATCATGAGAGTTCACGACTTGCAAATAATGTGAATTACTTACAATTACCATCACATTGACTCCATTTGATCTTAGAAAGTATTAGAGCAAGGTTTAGAGCCATAAGATCATTCTAAGTGAAGAACCCCCACTCTAAGAGAGTTTCATGCCATTTGAGCTAATTACTTCATCATGAGAGTTCACGGCTTGCAAATCATGTCATTTACTTACAATTACCTTCACATTGATGCCATTTGAGCTTGGAAAGTATTAGAGCAACGGTTTAGAGAGCAATAAGATCATTCTAAGTGAAGAACCCCCACTCTAAGAGAGTTTCATGCCATTTGAGCTAATTACTTCATCATGAGAGTTCACGGCTTGCAAATAATGTCAATTACTTACAATTACCATCACATTGACTCCATTTGATCTTAGAAAGTATTAGAGCAAGGTTTAGAGCCATAAGATCATTCTAAGTGAAGAACCCCCACTCTAAGAGAGTTTCATGCCATTTGAGGTAATTACTTCATAATGACAGTTCAAGGCTCGCAAATCATGTCGGTTATTTACTATTAATTTCAAATTGATGCCATTTGAGTTTGGAAATTGTTAGAGCAATTGCTTAGAGCCATAAGATCATTCTAAGTAAAGAACCCCCACTCTAAGAGAGTTTCATGCCATTTGAGCTAATTACTTCATCATGAGAGTTCACGGCTTGCAAATCATGTCATTTACTTACAATTACCTTCACGTTGATGCCATTTGAGCTTGGAAAGTATTAGAGCAAAGGTTTAGAGCCATAAGATCATTCTAAGTGAAGAACCCCCACTCTAAGAGAGTTTCATGCCATTTGAGCTAATTACTTCATCATGAGAGTTCACGGCTTGCAAATCATGTCATTTACTTACAATTACCTTCACATTGATGCCATTTGAGCTTGGAAAGTATTAGAGCAAGGTTTAGAGCCATAAGATCATTCTAAGTGAAGAACCCCCACTCTAAGAGAGTTTCATGCCATTTGAGCTAATTACTTCATCATGAGAGTTCACGGCTTGCAAATAATGTCAATTACTTACAATTACCATCACATTGACTCCATTTGATCTTAGAAAGTATTAGAGCAAGGTTTAGAGCCATAAGATCATTCTAAGTGAAGAACCCCCACTCTAAGAGAGTTTCATGCCATTTGAGCTAATTACTTCATCATGAGAGTTCACGGCTTGCAAATCATGTCATTTACTTACAATTACCTTCAAATTGATGCCATTTGATCTTGGAAATTATTAGAGCAAAGGGTTAGAGCCATAAGATCATTCTAAGTGAAGAACCCCCACTCTAAGAGAGTTTCATGCCATTTGAGCTAATTACTTCATCATGAGAGTTCACGGCTTGCAAATCATGTCATTTACTTACAATTACCTTCACATTGATGCCATTTGAGCTTGGAAAGTATTAGAGCAACGGTTTAGAGCCATAAGATCATTCTAAGTGAAGAACCCCCACTCTAAGAGAGTTTCATGCCATTTGAGCTAATTACTTCATCATGAGAGTTCACGGCTTGCAAATAATGTCAATTACTTACAATTACCATCACATTGACTCCATTTGATCTTAGAAAGTATTAGAGCAAGGTTTAGAGCCGTAAGATCATTCTTACTGAAGAACCCGCACTCTAAGAGAGTTTCATGCCATTTGAGTTAATTACTTCATCATCAGAGTTCACGGCTTGCAAATCACGTCATTTACTTACTATTAACTTCACATTAAAGTCATTTGAGGTTGGAAATTCTTAGTGAAAATGTTTAGCGCCACAAGATCATTCTAAGTGAAGAACCACCCACTCTAAGAGAGTTTCATGCCATTTGAGTTAATTACTTCATCATCAGAGTTCACGGCTTGCAAATCACGTCATTTACTTACAATTACCATCACATTGACTCCATTTGATCTTAGAAAGTATTAGAGCAAGGTTTAGAGCCATAAGATCATTCTAAGTGAAGAACCCCCCCCACTCTAAGAGAGTTTCATGCCATTTGAGCTAATTACTTCATCATGAGAGTTCACGGCTTGCAAATCATGTCATTTACTTACAATTACCTTGACATTGATGCCATTTGAGCTTGGAAATTATTAGAGCAACGGTTTAGAGCCATAAGATCATTCTAAGTGAAGAACCCCCACTCTAAGAGAGTTTCATGCCATTTGAGCTAATTACTTCATCATGAGAGTTCACGGCTTGCAAATCATGTCATTTACTTACAATTACCTTCACATTGATGCCATTTGAGCTTGGAAAGTTTTAGAGCAAGGTTTAGAGCCATAAGATCATTCTAAGTGAAGAACCCCCACTCTAAGAGAGTTTCATGCCATTTGAGCTAATTACTTCATCATGAGAGTTCACGGCTTGCAAATCATGTCATTTACTTACAATTACCTTCACATTGATGCCATTTGATCTTGGAAATTATTAGAGCAAGGTTTAGAGCCATAAGATCATTCTAAGTGAAGAACCCCCACTCTAAGAGAGTTTCATGCCATTTGGGCTAATTACTTCATCATGAGAGTTCACGGCTTGCAAATCACGTCGTTTACTTACTATTAACTTCAAATTGATGCCATTTGAGCTTGGAAATTGTTAGAGCAACTGCTTAGAGCCATAAGATCATTCTAAGTAAAGAACCCCCACTCTAAGAGAGTTTCATGCCATTTGAGCTAATTACTTCATCATGAGAGTTCACGGCTTGCAAATCATGTCATTTACTTACAATTACCTTCACATTGATGCCATTTGAGCTTGGAAATTATTAGAGCAAGGTTTAGAGCCATAAGATCATTCTAAGTGAAGAACCCCCACTCTAAGAGAGTTTCATGCCATTTGAGCTAATTACTTCATCATGAGAGTTCACGGCTTGCAAATAATGTCAATTACTTACAATTACCATCACATTGACTCCATTTGATCTTAGAAAGTATTAGAGCAAGGTTTAGAGCCATAAGATCATTCTAAGTGAAGAACCCCCACTCTAAGAGAGTTTCATGCCATTTGAGCTAATTACTTCATCATGAGAGTTCACGGCTTGCAAATCATGTCATTTACTTACAATTACCTTCACATTGATGCCATTTGAGCTTGGAAAGTATTAGAGCAAACGGTTTAGAGCCATAAGATCATTCTAAGTGAAGAACCCCCACTCTAAGAGAGTTTCATGCCATTTGAGCTAATTACTTCATCATGAGAGTTCACGGCTTGCAAATAATGTCAATTACTTACAATTACCATCACATTGACTCCAGTTGATCTTGGAAAGTATTAGAGCAAAGGTTTAGAGCCATAAGATTATTCTAAGTGAAGAACCACCCACTCTAAGAGAGTTTCATGCCATTTGAGTTAATTACTTCATCATCAGAGTTCACGGCTTGCAAATCACGTCATTTACTTACTATTAACTTCAAATTGATGCCATTTGATCTTGGAAATTGTTAGAGCAACTTCTTAGAGCCATAAGATCATTCTAAGTAAAGAACCCCCCACTCTAAGAGAGTTTCATGCCATTTGAGCTAATTACTTCATCATGAGAGTTCACGGCTTGCAAATCACGTCATTTACTTACTATTAACCTTCAAATTGATGCCATTTGAGGTTGGAAATTCTTAGTGCAAATGTTTAGCGCCACAAGATCATTCTAAGTGAAGAACCACCCACTCTAAGAGAGTTTCATGCCATTTGAGTTAATTACTTCATCATGAGAGTTCACGGCTTGCAAATAATGTCAATTACTTATAATTACCATCACATTGACTCCAGTTGATCTTGGAAAGTATTAGAGCAAAGGTTTAGAGCCATAAGATCATTCTTAGTGAAGAACCCCCACTCTAAGAGAGTTTCATGCCATTTGAGCTAATTACTTCATCATGAGAGTTCACGGCTTGCAAATCATGTCATTTACTTACAATTACCTTCACATTGATGCCATTTGAGCTTGGAAAGTATTAGAGCAACGGTTTAGAGCCATAAGATCATTCTAAGTGAAGAACCCCCACTCTAAGAGAGTTTCATGCCATTTGAGCTAATTACTTCATCATGAGAGTTCACGGCTTGCAAATCATGTCATTTACTTACAATTACCTTCACATTGATGCCATTTGAGCTTGGAAAGTATTAGAGCAAGGTTTAGAGCCATAAGATCATTCTAAGTGAAGAACCCCCACTCTAAGAGAGTTTCATGCCATTTGAGCTAATGACTTCATCATGAGAGTTCACAGCTTGCAAATAATGTCAATTACTTACAATTACCATCACATTGACTCCATTTGATCTTAGAAAGTATTAGAGCAAGGTTTAGAGCCAAAAGATCATTCTTAGTGAAGAACCCCCACTCTAAGAGAGTTTCATGCCATTTGGGCTAATTACTTACATCATGAGAGTTCACGGCTTGCAAATCACGTCGTTTACTTACTATTAACTTCAAATTGATGCCATTTGAGCTTGGAAATTGTTAGAGCAACTGTTTAGAGCCATAAGATCATTCTAAGTAAAGAACCCCCACTCTAAGAGAGTTTCATGCCATTTGAGCTAATTACTTCATCATGAGAGTTCACGGCTTGCAAATCATGTCATTTACTTACAATTACCTTCACATTGATGCCATTTGAGCTTGGAAAGTATTAGAGCAAGGTTTAGAGCCATAAGATCATTCTAAGTGAAGAACCCCCACTCTAAGAGAGTTTCATGCCATTTGAGCTAATTACTTCATCATGAGAGTTCACGGCTTGCAAATCATGTCATTTACTTACAATTACCTTCACATTGATGCCATTTGAGCTTGGAAAGTATTAGAGCAAGGTTTAGAGCCATAAGATCATTCTAAGTGAAGAACCCCCACTCTAAGAGAGTTTCATGCCATTTGAGCTAATTACTTCATCATGAGAGTTCACGGCTTGCAAATCATGTCATTTACTTACAATTACCTTCACATTGATGCCATTTGAGCTTGGAAAGTATTAGAGCAACGGTTTAGAGCCATAAGATCATTCTAAGTGAAGAACCCCCACTCTAAGAGAGTTTCATGCCATTTGAGCTAATTACTTCATCATGAGAGTTCACAGCTTGCAAATAATGTCAATTACTTACAATTACCATCACATTGACTCCATTTGATCTTAGAAAGTATTAGAGCAAGGTTTAGAGCCAAAAGATCATTCTTAGTGAAGAACCCCCACTCTAAGAGAGTTTCATGCCATTTGGGCTAATTACTTCATCATGAGAGTTCACGGCTTGCAAATCATGTCATTTACTTACTATTAACTTCAAATTGATGCCATTTGAGCTTGGAAATTGTTAGAGCAACTGTTTAGAGCCATAAGATCATTCTAAGTAAAGAACCCCCACTCTAAGAGAGTTTCATGCCATTTGAGCTAATTACTTCATCATGAGAGTTCACGGCTTGCAAATAATGTCAATTACTTACAATTACCATCACATTGACTCCATTTGATCTTAGAAAGTATTAGAGCAAGGTTTAGAGCCATAAGATCATTCTAAGTGAAGAACCCCCACTCTAAGAGAGTTTCATGCCATTTGAGCTAATTACTTCATCATGAGAGTTCACGGCTTGCAAATCATGTCATTTACTTACAATTACCTTCACATTGATGCCATTTGAGCTTGGAAAGTATTAGAGCAACGGTTTAGAGCCATAAGATCATTCTAAGTGAAGAACCCCCACTCTAAGAGAGTTTCATGCCATTTGAGCTAATTACTTCATCATGAGAGTTCACGGCTTGCAAATCATGTCATTTACTTACAATTACCTTCACGTTGATGCCATTTGTGCTTGGAAAGTATTAGAGCAAAGGTTTAGAGCCATAAGATCATTCTAAGTGAGGAACCCCCCACTATAAGAGAGTTTCATGCCATTTGAGCTAATTACTTCATCATGAGAGTTCACGGCATGCAAATCATGTCATTTACTTACAATTACCTTCACATTGATGCCATTTGAGCTTGGAAAGTATTAGAGCAAGGTTTAGAGCCGTAAGATCATTCTAAGTAAAGAACCCCCCACTCTAAGAGAGTTTCATGCCATTTGAGTTAATTACTTCATCATCAGAGTTCACGGCTTGCAAATCACGTCATTTACTTACTATTAACTTCAAATTGATGCCATTTGAGGTTGGAAATTCTTAGTGAAAATGTTTAGCGCCACAAGATCATTCTAAGTGAAGAACCACCCACTCTAAGAGAGTTTCATGCCATTTGAGTTAATTACTTCATCATCAGAGTTCACGGCTTGCAAATAATGTCAATTACTTACAATTACCATCACATTGACTCCATTTGATCTTAGAAAGTATTAGAGCAAGGTTTAGAGCCATAAGATCATTCTAAGTGAAGAACCCCCCACTCTAAGAGAGTTTCATGCCATTTGAGCTAATTACTTCATCATGAGAGTTCACGGCTTGCAAATCATGTCATTTACTTACAATTACCTTCACATTGATGCCATTTGAGCTTGGAAAGTATTAGAGCAACGGTTTAGAGCCATAAGATCATTCTAAGTGAAGAACCCCCACTCTAAGAGAGTTTCATGCCATTTGAGCTAATTACTTCATCATGAGAGTTCACGGCTTGCAAATCATGTCATTTACTTACAATTACCTTCACATTGATGCCATTTGAGCTTGGAAAGTATTAGAGCAATGGTGTTGAGCCATAAGATCATTCTAAGTGAAGAACCCCCCACTCTAAGAGAGTTTCATGCCATTTGAGCTAATTACTTCATCATGAGAGTTCACGACTTGCAAATAATGTGAATTACTTACAATTACCATCACATTGACTCCATTTGATCTTAGAAAGTATTAGAGCAAGGTTTAGAGCCAAAAGATCATTCTTAGTGAAGAACCCCCACTCTAAGAGAGTTTCATGCCATTTGGGCTAATTACTTCATCATGAGAGTTCACGGCTTGCAAATCACGTCGTTTACTTACTATTAACTTCAAATTGATGCCATTTGAGCTTGGAAATTGTTAGAGCAACTGCTTAGAGCCATAAGATCATTCTAAGTAAAGAACCCCCACTCTAAGAGAGTTTCATGCCATTTGAGCTAATTACTTCATCATGAGAGTTCACGGCTTGCAAATCATGTCATTTACTTACAATTACCTTCACATTGATGCCATTTGAGCTTGGAAAGTATTAGAGCAAGGTTTAGAGCCATAAGATCATTCTAAGTGAAGAACCCCCACTCTAAGAGAGTTTCATGCCATTTGAGCTAATTACTTCATCATGAGAGTTCACGGCTTGCAAATCATGTCATTTACTTACAATTACCTTCACATTGATGCCATTTGAGCTTGGAAAGTATTAGAGCAATGGTTTAGAGCCATAAGATCATTCTAAGTGAAGAACCCCCACTCTAAGAGAGTTTCATGCCATTTGAGCTAATTACTTCATCATGAGAGTTCACGGCTTGCAAATCATGTCATTTACTTACAATTACCTTCACATTGATGCCATTTGAGCTTGGAAAGTATTAGAGCAACGGTTTAGAGCCATAAGATCATTCTAAGTGAAGAACCCCCCACTCTAAGAGAGTTTCATGCCATTTGAGCTAATTACTTCATCATGAGAGTTCACGGCTTGCAAATCATGTCATTTACTTACAATTACCTTCACATTGATGCCATTTGAGCTTGGAAATTATTAGAGCAACGGTTTAGAGCCATAAGATCATTCTAAGTGAAGAACCCCCCACTCTAAGAGAGTTTCATGCCATTTGAGCTAATTACTTCATCATGAGAGTTCACGGCTTGCAAATCATGTCATTTACTTACAATTACCTTCACATTGATGCCATTTGAGCTTGGAAAGTATTAGAGCAACGGTTTAGAGCCATAAGATCATTCTAAGTGAAGAACCCCCACTCTAAGAGAGTTTCATGCCATTTGAGCTAATTACTTCATCATGAGAGTTCACGGCTTGCAAATCATGTCATTTACTTACAATTACCTTCAAATTGATGCCATTTGAGCTTGGAAATTGTTAGAGCAACTGTTTAGAGCCATAAGATCATTCTAAGTGAAGAACCACCCACTCTAAGAGAGTTTCATGCCATTTGAGCTAATTACTTCATCATGAGAGTTCACGGCTTGCAAATCATGTCATTTACTTACAATTACCTTCACATTGAGTCCATTTGATCTTAGAAAGTATTAGAGCAAAGGTTTAGAGCCAAAAGATTATTCTTAGTGAAGAACCCCCACTCTAAGAGAGTTTCATGCCATTTGAGCTAATTACTTCATCATGAGCATTCACATGTTGCAAATTATGTCATTTACTTAGAATTACCTTCACTTTGATGCCATTTGTGCTTGGAAAGTATTAGAGCAATGGTTTAGAGCCATAAGATCATTCTAAGTGAAGAACCCCCCACTCTAAGAGAGTTTCATGCCATTTGAGCTAATTACTTCATCATGAGAGTTCACGGCTTGCAAATCATGTCATTTACTTACAATTACCTTCACATTGATGCCATTTGAGCTTGGAAATTGTTAGAGCAAATGTTTAGAGCCACAAGATCATTCTAAGTGAAGAACCACCCACTCTAAGAGAGTTTCATGCCATTTGAGCTAATTACTTCATCATGAGAGTTCACGGCTTGCAAATCATGTCATTTACTTACAATTACCTTCACATTGATGCCATTTGAGCTTGGAAAGTATTAGAGCAAGGTTTAGAGCCATAAGATCATTCTAAGTGAAGAACCCCCACTCTAAGAGAGTTTCATGCCATTTGAGCTAATTACTTCATCATGAGAGTTCACGGCTTGCAAATCATGTCATTTACTTACAATTACCTTCAAATTGATGCCATTTGAGCTTGGAAATTGTTAGAGCAACGGTTTAGAGCCATAAGATCATTCTAAGTGAAGAACCCCCACTCTAAGAGAGTTTCATGCCATTTGAGCTAATTACTTCATCATGAGAGTTCACGGCTTGCAAATCATGTCATTTACTTACAATTACCTTCACATTGATGCCATTTGAGCTTGGAAAGTATTAGAGCAAGGTTTAGAGCCATAAGATCATTCTAAGTGAAGAACCCCCACTCTAAGAGAGTTTCATGCCATTTGAGCTAATTACTTCATCATGAGAGTTCACGGCTTGCAAATCATGTCATTTACTTACAATTACCTTCACATTGATGCCATTTGAGCTTGGAAAGTATTAGAGCAACGGTTTAGAGCCATAAGATCATTCTAAGTGAAGAACCCCCACTCTAAGAGAGTTTCATGCCATTTGAGCTAATTACTTCATCATGAGAGTTCACGGCTTGCAAATCATGTCATTTACTTACAATTACCTTGACATTGATGCCATTTGAGCTTGGAAAGTATTAGAGCGACGGTTTAGAGCCATAAGATCATTCTAATTGAAGAACCCCCCACTCTAAGAGTGTTTCATGCCATTTGAGCTAATTACTTCATCATGAGCATTCACATGTTGCAAATTATGTCATTTACTTAGAATTACCTTCACTTTGATGCCATTTGTGCTTGGAAAGTATTAGAGCAATGGTGTTGAGCCATAAGATCATTCTAAGTGAAGAACCCCCACTCTAAGAGAGTTTCATGCCATTTGAGCTAATTACTTCATCATGAGAGTTCACTGCTTGCGAATCATGTCATTTACTTACGATTACCTTCACATTGATGCCATTTGAGGTTGGAAATTGTTAGTGCAAATGTTTAGAGCCACAAGATCATTCTAAGTGAAGAACCACCCACTCTAAGAGAGTTTCATGCCATTTGAGCTAATTACTTCATCATGAGAGTTCACGCCTTGCAAATCAAATGATTTACTTTCAATTACCTTCACTTTGATGCCATTTGAGCTTTGAATGTATTACAGCAGCGGTTTAGAGGCGTAAGATCATTCTAAGTGAAGAACCCCCATTCTAAGAGAGTTTCATGCCATTTCAGCTAATTACTTGATCATTACCTGCACATTGATGCCATTTGAGCTTGGAAATTGTTAGAGCAAAGGTTTAGAGCAATAAGGTCATTCTAAGTGAAGAACCCCCACTCTAAGAGAGTTTCATGCCATTTGAGCTAATTACTTCATCATGAGAGTTCACGGCTTGCAAATCATGTCATTTACTTACAATTACCTTCACATTGATGCCATTTGAGCTTGGAAAGTATTAGAGCAACGGTTTAGAGCCATAAGATCATTCTAAGTGAAGAACCCCCACTCTAAGAGAGTTTCATGCCATTTGAGCTAATTACTTCATCATGAGAGTTCACGGCTTGCAAATCATGTCATTTACTTACAATTACCTTCACATTGATGCCATTTGAGCTTGGAAAGTATTAGAGCAACGGTTTAGAGCCATAAGATCATTCTAAGTGAAGAACCCCCACTCTAAGAGAGTTTCATGCCATTTGAGCTAATTAGTACATCATGAGAGTTCACGGCTCGCAAATCATGTCATTTACGTACAATTACCTTGACATTGATGCCATTTGAGCTTGGAAAGTATTAGAGCGACGGTTTAGAGCCATAAGATCATTCTAATTGAAGAACCCCCACTCTAAGAGTGTTTCATGCCATTTGAGCTAATTACTTCATCATGAGAGTTCACGGCTTGCAAATCATGTCATTTACTTACAATTACCTTCACATTGATGCCATTTGAGCTTGGAAAGTATTAGAGCAACGGTTTAGAGCCATAAGATCATTCTAAGTGAAGAACCCCCACTCTAAGAGAGTTTCATGCCATTTGAGCTAATTACTTCATCATGAGAGTTCACGGCTTGCAAATCATGTCATTTACTTACAATTACCTTCACATTGATGCCATTTGAGCTTGGAAATTGTTAGAGCAACGGTTTAGAGCCATAAGATCATTCTAAGTGAAGAACCCCCACTCTAAGAGAGTTTCATGCCATTTGAGCTAATTACTTCATCATGAGAGTTCACGGCTTGCAAATCATGTCATTTACTTACAATTACCTTCACATTGATGCCATTTGAGCTTGGAAAGTATTAGAGCGACGGTTTAGAGCCATAAGATCATTCTAAGTGAAGAACCCCCACTCTAAGAGAGTTTCATGCCATTTGAGCTAATTACTTCATCATGAGAGTTCATGTTGCAAATCATGTCATTTACTTAGAATTACCTTCACATTGATGCCATTTGAGCTTGGAAAGTATTAGAGCAACGGTTTAGAGCCATAAGATCATTCTAAGTGAAGAACCCCCACTCTAAGAGAGTTTCATGCCATTTGAGCTAATTACTTCATCATGAGAGTTCACTGCTTGCAAATCATGTCATTTGCTTACGATTACCTTCACATTGATGCCATATGAGGTTGGAAATTGTTAGTGCAAATGTTTAGAGCCACAAGATCATTCTAAGTGAAGAACCACCCACTCTAAGAGAGTTTCATGCCATTTGAGCTAATTACTTCATCATGAGAGTTCACGGCTTGCAAATCATGTCATTTACTTACAATTACCTTGACATTGATGCCATTTGAGCTTGGAAAGTATTAGAGCGACGGTTTAGAGCCATAAGATCATTCTAAGTGAAGAACCCCCACTCTAAGAGAGTTTCATGCCATTTGAGCTAATTACTTCATCATGAGAGTTCACGGCTTGCAAATCATGTCATTTACTTACAATTACCTTCACATTGATGCCATTTGAGCTTGGAAAGTATTAGAGCAACGGTTTAGAGCCATAAGATCATTCTAATTGAAGAACCCCCACTCTAAGAGAGTTTCATGCCATTTGAGCTAATTACTTCATCATGAGAGTTCACGTGTTGCAAATAATGTCATTTACTTAGAATTACCTTCACATTGATGCCATTTGAGCTTGGAAATTATTAGAGCAACGGCTTAGAGCCATAAGATCATTCTAAGTGAGGAACCCCCCAGTCTTAGAGAATTTCCTTCCATTTGAGCTAATTACTTCATCATGACAGTTCACGGCAGGCAAATCATGTCATTTACCTACAATCACCTTGACATTGATGCCGTTTGACCTTGAAAATTATTAGAGCAACAGTTTAGAGCCATAAGATCATTCTAAGTGAGGAACCCCCCACTCTAAGAGAGTTTCATGCCATTTGAGCTAATTACTTCATCATGAGAGTTCACGGCTTGCAAATCATGTCATTTACTTACAATTACCTTCACATTGATGCCATTTGAGCTTGGAAAGTATTAGAGCAACGGTTTAGAGCCATAAGATCATTCTAAGTGAAGAACCCCCACTCTAAGAGAGTTTCATGCCATTTGAGCTAATTACTTCATCATGAGAGTTCACGGCTTGCAAATCATGTCATTTACTTACAATTACCTTCACATTGATGCCATTTGAGCTTGGAAATTATTAGAGCAACGGTTTAGAGCCATAAGATCATTCTAAGTGAAGAACCCCCACTCTAAGAGAGTTTCATGCCATTTGAGCTAATTACTTCATCATGAGAGTTCACGGCTTGCAAATCATGTCATTTACTTACAATTACCTTCACATTGATGCTGTTTGTGCTTGGAAATTGTTAGAGCAATGGTTTAGATCTATAAGATCATTCTAAGTGAAGAACACCCCCCTAAGAGAGTTTCATGGCATTTGAGCTAATTATTTCGTCATCACAGTTCACGGCTTGCAAATCATGTCATTTACTTACAATTACCTTCACATTGATGCGATTTGAGCTTGGAAATTATTAGAGCAATGGCTTTGAGCCATAAGATCATTCTAATTGAAGAACCCCCCACTCTAAGAGAGTTTCATGCCATTTGAGCTAATTACTTCATCATGAGAGTTCACGTGTTGCAAATAATGTCATTTACTTAGAATTAACTTCAAATTGATGCCATTTGAGCTTGGAAAGTATTAGAGCAACGGTTTAGAGCCATAAGATCATTCTAAGTGAAGAACACCCCACTCTAAGAGAGTTTCATGCCATTTGAGCTAATTACTTCATCATGAGAGTTCACGGCTTGCAAATCATGTCATTTACTTACAATTACCTTCACATTGATGCCATTTGAGCTTGGAAATTGTTAGAGCAAGGTTTAGAGCCATAAGATCATTCTAAGTGAAGAACCCCCAACTATAAGATAGTTTCATGCCATTTGAGCTAATTACTTCATCATGAGAGTTCACGGCTTGGACATCATGTCATTTACTGATAATTACCTTGACATTGATGCATTTTGTGCTTGAAAATTATTAGAACAACCGTTTAGAGCCATAAGATCATTCTAAGTGAGGAACCCCTCACTCTAAGAGAGTTTCATGCCATTTGAGCTAATTACTTCATCATGAGAGTTCACGGCTTGCAAATCATGCCATTTACTTACAATTACCTTGTCATTGATGTCTTTTGTGGTTGGAAATTGTTTGAGCAATGGTTTAGAGCCATAAGATCATTCTAAGTGAAAAAACCCCCCTCTCTGTGAGAGTTTCATGCCATTTGAGCTAATTACTTCATCATGAGAGTTCACGGCCTGGACATCATGTCATTTACTTATAATTACATTCACATTGATGCCATTTGAGCTTGGAAAGTATTAGAGCAACGGTTTAGAGCCATAAGATCATTCTAAGTGAAGAACCCCCACTCTAAGAGAGTTTCATGCCATTTGAGCTAATTACTTCATCATGAGAGTTCACTGCTTGCAAATCATGTCATTTGCTTACGATTACCTTCACATTGATGCCATATGAGGTTGGAAATTGTTAGTGCAAATGTTTAGAGCCACAAGATCATTCTAAGTGAAGAACCCCCACTCTAAGAGAGTTTCTTGCCATTTGAGCTAATTACTTCATCATGAGAGTTCACGGCTTGCAAATCATGTCATTTACTTACAATTACCTTCACATTGATGCCATTTGGGCTTGGAAAGTATTAGAGCAACGGTTTAGAGCCATAAGTTCATTCTAAGTGAAGAACCCCCACTCTAAGAGAGTTTCATGCCATTTGAGCTAATTACTTCATCATGAGAGTTCACGTGTTTCAAATAATGTCATTTACTTAGAATTACCTTCACTTTGATGCCATTTGAGCTTGGAAAGTATTAGAGCAACGGTTTAGAGCCATAAGATCGTTCTAATTGAAGAACCCCCACTCTAAGAGAGTTTCATGCCATTTGAGCTAATTACTTCATCATGAGAGTTCACGGCTTGCAAATCATGTCATTTACTTACAATTACCTTGACATTGATGCCATTTGAGCTTGGAAATTGTTAGAGCAACTGTTTAGACCATAAGATCATTCTAAGTGAAGAACCCCCAACTCTAAGAGAGTTTCATGCCATTTGAGCTATTTACTTCATCATGAGAGTTCACGGCTTGCAAATCATGTCATTTACTTACAATTACCTTCACATTGATGCGATTTGGGCTTGGAAAGTATTAGAGCAACGGTTTAGAGCCATAAGATCATTCTAAGTGAAGAACCCCCACTCTAAGAGAGTTTCATGCCATTTGAGCTAATTACTTCATCATGAGAGTTCACTGCTTGCGAATCATGTCATTTACTTACGATTACCTTCACATTGATGCCATTTGAGGTTGGAAATTGTTAGTGCAAATGTTTAGAGCCATAAGATCATTCTAAGTGAAGAACCACCCACTCTAAGAGAGTTTCATGCCATTTGAGCTAATTACTTCATCATGAGAGTTCACGGCTTGCAAATCATGTCATTTACTTACAATTAACTTCACATTGATGCCATTTGAGCTTGGAAAGTATTAGAGCTACGGTTTAGAGCCATAAGATCATTCTAAGTGAAGAACCGCCCACTCTAAGAGAGTTTCATGCCATTTGAGCTAATTACTTCATCATGAGAGTTCACGGCTTAATCATGTCATTTACTTACAATTACCTTCACATTGATGCCATTTGAGCTTGGAAAGTGTTAGAGCAACGGTTTAGAGCCATAAGATCATTCTAAGTGAAGAACCCCCACTCTAAGAGAGTTTCATGCCATTTGAGCTAATTACTTCATCATGAGAGTTCACGGCTTGCAAATCATGTCATTTACTTACAATTACCTTCACATTGATGCCATTTGAGCTTGGAAAGTATTAGAGCAACGGTTTAGAGCCATAAGATCATTCTAAGTGAAGAACCCCCCACTCTAAGAGAGTTTCATGCCATTTGAGCTAATTACTTCATCATGAGAGTTCACGGCTTGCAAAATCATGTCATTTACTTACAATTACCTTCACATTGATGCCATTTGAGCTTGGAAAGTATTAGAGCAACGGTTTAGAGCCATAAGATCATTCTAAGTGAAGAACCCCCACTCTAAGAGAGTTTCATGCCATTTGAGCTAATTACTTCATCATGAGAGTTCACGGCTTGCAAATCATGTCATTTACTTACAATTACCTTCACATTGATGCCATTTGAGCTTGGAAATTGTTAGAGCAACTGTTTAGACCATAAGATCATTCTAAGTGAAGAACCCCCACTCTAAGAGAGTTTCATGCCATTTGAGCTATTTACTTCATCATGAGAGTTCACGGCTTGCAAATCATGTCATTTACTTACAATTACCTTCACATTGATGCCATTTGAGCTTGGAAAGTATTAGAGCAACGGTTTAGAGCCATAAGATCATTCTAAGTGAAGAACCCCCACTCTAAGAGAGTTTCATGCCATTTGAGCTAATTACTTCATCATGAGAGTTCACGTGCTTGCAAATCATGTCATTTACTTACAATTACCTTCACATTGATGCCATTTAAGCTTGGAAATTATTAAAGCAACGGTTTAGAGCCATAAGATCATTCTCAGTGGGGAACCCCCACTCTAAGAGAGTTTCTTGCCATTGGAGCTAATTACTTCATCATGAGAGGTCACAGCTTGCAAACCATGTCTTTTACTTACGATTACCTTCACATTGATGCCATTTGAGCTTGGAAATTGTTAGAGCAACTGTTTAGAGCTATAAGATCATTCTAAGTGAACAACCCCCCACTCTAAGAGAGTTTCATGCCATTTGAGCTAATTACTTCATCATGAGAGTTCACGGCTTGCAAATCATGTCATTTACTTACAATTACCTTCACATTGATGCCATTTGGGCTTGGAAAGTATTAGAGCAACGGTTTAGAGCCATAAGTTCATTCTAAGTGAAGAACCCCCACTCTAAGAGAGTTTCATGCCATTTGAGCTAATTACTTCATCATGAGAGTTCACGTGTTTCAAATAATGTCATTTACTTAGAATTACCTTCACTTTTGATGCCATTTGAGCTTGGAAAGTATTAGAGCAACGGTTTAGAGCCATAAGATCATTCTAAGTGATGAACCCCCACTCTAAGAGAGTTTCTTGCCATTTGAGCTGTTTACTTCATCATGAGAGTTCACGGCTTGCAAATCAAGTCATTTACTTACAATCTACCTTGACATTGATGCCATTTGAGCTTGGAAATTGTTAGAGCAACTGTTTAGACCATAAGATCATTCTAAGTGAAGAACCCCCAACTCTAAGAGAGTTTCATGCCATTTGAAGCTAATTTACTTCATCATGAGAGTTCACGGCTTGCAAATCATGTCATTTACTTACAATTACCTTCAAATTGATGCCATTTGGGCTTGGAAAGTGTTAGAGCAACGGTTTAGAGCCATAAGATCATTCTAAGTGAAGAACCCCCACTCTAAGAGAGTTTCATGCCATTTGAGCTAATTACTTCATCATGAGAGTTCACGGCTTGCAAATCATGTCATTTACTTACGATTACCTTCACATTGATGCCATTTGAGGTTGGAAATTGTTAGAGCAACTGTTTAGAGCCATAAGATCATTCTAAGTGAAGAACCCCCACTCTAAGAGAGTTTCTTGCCATTTGAGCTATTTACTTCATCATGAGAGTTCACGGCTTGCAAATCATGTCATTTACTTACAATTACCTTCACATTGATGCGATTTGGGCTTGGAAAGTATTAGAGCAACGGTTTAGAGCCATAAGATCATTCTAAGTGAAGAACCCCCACTCTAAGAGAGTTTCATGCCATTTGAGCTAATTACTTCATCATGAGAGTTCACGGCTTGCAAATCATGTCATTTACTTACAATTACCTTCACATTGATGCCATTTGAGCTTGGAAATTGTTAGAGCAACGGTTTAGAGCCATAAGATCATTCTAAGTGAAGAACCCCCACTCTAAGAGAGTTTCATGCCATTTGAGCTAATTTACTTCATCATGAGAGTTCACGGCCTGCAAATCATGTCCTTTACTTACAATTACCTTCAAATTGATGCCATTTGAGCTTGGAAAGCATTAGAGCAACGGTTTAGAGCCATAAGTTCATTCTAAGTGAAGAACACCCTACTCTAAGAGAGTTTAATTACTTCATCATGAGAGTTCACGTGTTTCAAATAATGCCATTTACTTAGAATTACCTTCACTTTGATGCCATTTGAGCTTGGAAAGTATTAGAGCAACGGTTTAGAGCCATAAGATCATTCTAAGTGATGAACCCCCACTCTAAGAGAGTTTCTTGCCATTTGAGCTGTTTACTTCATCATGAGAGTTCACGGCTTGCAAATCATGTCATTTACTTACAATTACCTTCACATTGATGCCATTTGAGCTTGGAAAGTGTTAGAGCAACGGTTTAGAGCCATAAGATCATTCTAAGTGAAGAACCCCCTACTCTAAGAGAGTTTCATGCCATTTGAGCTAATTACTTCATCATGAGAGTTCACGGCTTGCAAATCATGTCATTTACTTACAATTACCTTCACATTGATGCCATTTGAGCTTGGAAAGTATTAGAGCAACGGTTTAGAGCCATAAGATCATTCTAAGTGAAGAACCCCCACTCTAAGAGAGTTTCATGCCATTTGAGCTAATTACTTCATCATGAGAGTTCACGGCTTGCAAATCATGTCATTTACTTACAATTACCTTCACATTGATGCCATTTGAGCTTGGAAAGTGTTAGAGCAACGGTTTAGACCATAAGATCATTCTAAGTGAAGAACCCCCACTCTAAGAGAGTTTCATGCCATTTGAGCTAATTACTTCATCATGAGAGTTCACGGCTTGCAAATCATGTCATTTACTTACAATTACCTTCACATTGATGCCATTTGAGCTTGGAAAGTATTAGAGCAACGGTTTAGAGCCATAAGATCATTCTAAGTGAAGAACCCCCACTCTAAGAGAGTTTCATGCCATTTGAGCTAATTACTTCATCATGGAGTTCACGGCTTGCAAATCATGTCATTTACTTACAATCTACCTTCACATTGATGCCATTTGAGCTTGGAAATTGTTAGAGCAACGGTTTAGAGCCATATGATAATTCTAAGTGAAGAACCCCAACTCTAAGAGAGTTTCATGCCATTTGAGCTAATCACTTCATCATGAGAATTCACGGCTTGCAAATCATGTGATTTACATACAATTACCTTCACATTGATGACATTTGAGCTTGGAAAGTGTTAGAGCGACGGTTTAGAGCCATAAAATCATTCTAAGTGAAGAACCCCTACTCTAAGAGAGTTTCATGCCATTTGAGCTAATTACTTCATCATGAGAGTTCACGTGTTTCAAATAATGTCATTTACTTAGAATTACCTTCACTTTGATGCCATTTGAGCTTGGAAAGTATTAGAGCAACGGTTTAGAGCCATAAGATCATTCTAAGTGATGAACCCCCCACTCTAAGAGAGTTTCTTGCCATTTGAGCTAATTACTTCATCATGAGAGTTCACGGCTTGCAAATCAAGTCATTTACTTACAACTACCTTGACATTGATGCCATTTGAGCTTGGAAATTGTTAGAGCAACTGTTTAGAACCATAAGTTCATTCTAAGTGAAGAACCCCCTACTCTAAGAGAGTTTCATGCCATTTGAGCTAATTACTTCATCATGAGAGTTCACGGCTTGCAAATCAAGTCATTTACTTACAACTACCTTGACATTGATGCCATTTGAGCTTGGAAATTATTAGAGCAACGGTTTAGAGCCATGACATCATTCTAAGTGAGGAACCCCCCACTCTAAGACAGTTTCATCTCATTTGAGCATTTACTTCATCATGAGAGTTCACGGCTTGCAAATCACGTCATTTACTTACAATTACCTTGACATTGATGCCATTTGAGCTTGGAAATTGTTAGAGCAACTGTTTAGACTCATAAGATCATTCTAAGTGATGAACCCCCAACTCTAAGAGAGTTTCTTGCCATTTGAAGCTATTTACTTCATCATGAGAGTTCACGGCTTGCAAATCATGTCATTTACTTACTATTACCTTCACATTGATGCGATTTGGGCTTGGAAAGTATTAGAGCAACGGTTTAGAGCCATAAGTTCATTCTAAGTGAAGAACCCCCTACTCTAAGAGAGTTTCATGCCATTTGAGCTAATTACTTCATCATGAGAGTTCACGTGTTTCAAATAATGTCATTTACTTAGAATTACCTTCACTTTCATGCCATTTGAGCTTGGAAAGTATTAGAGCAACGGTTTAGAGCCATAAGATCATTCTAAGTGAAGAACCCCCTACTCTAAGAGAGTTTCTTGCCATTTGAGCTAATTACTTCATCATGAGAGTTCACGGCTTGCAAATCATGTCATTTACTTACAATCTACCTTGACATTGATGCCATTTGAGCTTGGAAATTGTTAGAGCAACTGTTTAGACCATAAGATCATTCTAAGTGATGAACCCCAACTCTAAGAGAGTTTCTTGCCATTTGAAGCTATTTACTTCATCATGAGAGTTCACGGCTTGCAAATCATGTCATTTACTTACAATTACCTTCACATTGATGCCATTTGAGCTTGGAAAGTATTAGAGCAACGGTTTAGAGCCATAAGATCATTCTAAGTGAAGAACCCCCACTCTAAGAGAGTTTCATGCCATTTGAGCTAATTACTTCATCATGAGAGTTCACGGCTTGCAAATCATGTCATTTACTTACAATTACCTTCACATTGATGCCATTTGAGCTTGGAAATTGTTAGAGCAACGGTTTAGACCATAAGATCATTCTAAGTGAAGAACCCCCACTCTAAGAGAGTTTCATGCCATTTGAGCTATTTACTTCATCATGAGAGTTCACGGCTTGCAAATCATGTCATTTACTTACAATTACCTTCACATTGATGCCATTTGAGCTTGGAAAGTATTAGAGCAACGGTTTAGAGCCATAAGATCATTCTAAGTGAAGAACCCCCACTCTAAGAGAGTTTCTTGCCATTTGAGCTAATTACTTCATCATGAGAGTTCACGGCTTGCAAATCATGTCATTTACTTACAATTACCTTCACATTGATGCCTTTTGAGCTTGGAAATTGTTAGAGCAACGGTTTAGACCATAAGATCATTCTAAGTGAAGAACCCCCAACTCTAAGAGAGTTTCATGCCATTTGAGCTATTTACTTCATCATGAGAGTTCACGGCTTGCAAATCATGTCATTTACTTACAATTACCTTCACATTGATGCCATTTGAGCTTGGAAAGTATTAGAGCAACGGTTTAGAGCCATAAGATCATTCTAAGTGAAGAACCCCTACTCTAAGAGAGTTTCATGCCATTTGAGCTAATTACTTCATCATGAGAGTTCACGGCTTGCAAATAATGTCATTTACTTAGAATTACCTTCACATTGATGCCATTTGAGCTTGGAAAGTATTAGAGCAACGGTTTAGAGCCATAAGATCATTCTAAGTGAAGAACCCCCTACTCTAAGAGAGTTTCATGCCATTTGAGCTAATTACTTCATCATGAGAGTTCACGGCTTGCAAATCAAGTCATTTACTTACAACTACCTTGACATTGATGCCATTTGAGCTTGGAAATTGTTAGAGCAACTGTTTAGACTCATAAGATCATTCTAAGTGATGAACCCCCTACTCTAAGAGAGTTTCTTGCGATTTGAGCTAATTACTTCAACATGAGAGTTCACGGCTTGTAAATCATGTCATTTACTTACAACTACCTTCAAATTGATGCCATTTGAGCTTGGAAAGTATTGGAGCAACGGTTTAGAGCCATAAGTTCATTCTAAGTGAAGAACCCCTACTCTAAGAGAGTTTCATGCCATTTGAGCTAATTACTTCATCATGAGAGTTCACGTGTTTCAAATAATGTCATTTACTTAGAATTACCTTCACTTTCATGCCATTTGAGCTTGGAAAGTATTAGAGCAACGGTTTAGAGCCATAAGATCATTCTAAGTGATGAACCCCCACTCTAAGAGAGTTTCTTGCCATTTGAGCTGTTTACTTCATCATGAGAGTTCACGGCTTGCAAATCATGTCATTTACTTACATCTACCTTGACATTGATGCCATTTGAGCTTGGAAATTGTTAGAGCAACTGTTTAGACCATAAGATCATTCTAAGTGATGAACCCCCAACTCTAAGAGAGTTTCTTGCCATTTGAAGCTATTTACTTCATCATGAGAGTTCACGGCCTTGCAAATCATGTCATTTACTTACTATTACCTTCACATTGATGCGATTTGGGCTTGGAAAGTATTAGAGCAACGGTTTAGAGCCATAAGTTCATTCTAAGTGAAGAACCCCCTACTCTAAGAGAGTTTCATGCCATTTGAGCTAATTACTTCATCATGAGAGTTCACGGCTTGCAAATCATGTCATTTACTTAGAATTACCTTCACATTGATGCCATTTGAGCTTGGAAAGTATTAGAGCAACGGTTTAGAGCCATAAGATCATTCTAAGTGAAGAACCCCCCACTCTAAGAGAGTTTCTTGCCATTTGAGCTATTTACTTCATCATGAGAGTTCACGGCTTGCAAATCGTGTCATTTACTTACAATTACCTTCAAATTGATGCCATTTGAGCTTGGAAATTGTTAGAGCAACTGTTTAGACCATAAGATCATTCTAAGTGATGAACCCCCAACTCTAAGAGAGTTTCTTGCCATTTGAGCTATTTACTTCATCATGAGAGTTCACGGCTTGCAAATCATGTCATTTACTTACAATTACCTTCACATTGATGCCATTTGAGCTTGGAAAGTGTTAGAGCAACGGTTTAGAGCCATAAGATCATTCTAATTGAAGAACCCCCACTCTAAGAGAGTTTCATGCCATTTGAGCTAATTACTTCATCATGAGAGTTCACGGCTTGCAAATCATGTCATTTACTTACAATTACCTTCACATTGATGCCATTTGAGCTTGGAAAGTATTAGAGCAACGGTTTAGAGCCATAAGATCATTCTAAGTGAAGAACCCCCACTCTAAGAGAGTTTCTTGCCATTTGAGCTAATTACTTCATCATGAGAGTTCACGGCTTGCAAATCATGTCATTTACTTACAATTACCTTCACATTGATGCCATTTGAGCTTGGAAATTGTTAGAGCAACTGTTTAGACCATAAGATCATTCTAAGTGATGAACCCCCAACTCTAAGAGAGTTTCTTGCCATTTGAAGCTATTTACTTCATCATGAGAGTTCACGGCTTGCAAATCATGTCATTTACTTACAATTACCTTCACATTGATGCCATTTGAGCTTGGAAAGTGTTAGAGCAACGGTTTAGAGCCATAAGTTCATTCTAAGTGAAGAACCCCCTACTCTAAGAGAGTTTCATGCCATTTGAGCTAATTACTTCATCATGAGAGTTCACGTGTTTCAAATAATGTCATTTACTTAGAATTACCTTCACTTTCATGCCATTTGAGCTTGGAAAGTATTAGAGCAACGGTTTAGAGCCATAAGATCATTCTAAGTGAAGAACCCCCTACTCTAAGAGAGTTTCTTGCCATTTGAGCTAATTACTTCATCATGAGAGTTCACGGCTTGCAAATCATGTCATTTACTTACAATCTACCTTGACATTGATGCCATTTGAGCTTGGAAATTGTTAGAGCAACTGTTTAGACCATAAGATCATTCTAAGTGATGAACCCCCAACTCTAAGAGAGTTTCTTGCCATTTGAGCTATTTACTTCATCATGAGAGTTCACGGCTTGCAAATCATGTCATTTACTTACAATTACCTTCACATTGATGCCATTTGGGCTTGGAAAGTATTAGAGCAACGGTTTAGAGCCATAAGTTCATTCTAAGTGAAGAACCCCTACTCTAAGAGAGTTTCATGCCATTTGAGCTAATTACTTCATCATGAGAGTTCACGTGTTTCAAATAATGTCATTTACTTAGAATTACCTTCACTTTCATGCCATTTGAGCTTGGAAAGTATTAGAGCAACGGTTTAGAGCCATAAGATCATTCTAAGTGATGAACCCCCCGCTCTAAGAGAGTTTCTTGCCATTTGAGCTGTTTACTTCATCATGAGAGTTCACGGCTTGCAAATCATGTCATTTACTTACAATCTACCTTGACATTGATGCCATTTGAGCTTGGAAATTGTTAGAGCAACTGTTTAGACCATAAGATCATTCTAAGTGAAGAACCCCCAACTCTAAGAGAGTTTCATGCCATTTGAGCTATTTACTTCATCATGAGAGTTCACGGCTTGCAAATCATGTCATTTACTTACAATTACCTTCACATTGATGCCATTTGGCTTGGAAAGTATTAGAGCAACGGTTTAGAGCCATAAGATCATTCTAAGTGAAGAACCCCCACTCTAAGAGAGTTTCATGCCATTTGAGCTAATTACTTCATCATGAGAGTTCACGGCTTGCAAATCATGTCATTTACTTACAATTACCTTCACATTGATGCCATTTGAGCTTGGAAATTGTTAGAGCAACTGTTTAGACCATAAGATCATTCTAAGTGATGAACCCCCAACTCTAAGAGAGTTTCTTGCCATTTGAAGCTATTTACTTCATCATGAGAGTTCACGGCTTGCAAATCATGTCATTTACTTACAATTACCTTCACATTGATGCCATTTGGCTTGGAAAGTATTAGAGCAACTCTAAGAGAGTTTCATGCCATTTGAAGCTATTTACTTCATCATGGTTTAGAGCCATAAGTTCATTCTAAGTGAAGAACCCCCTACTCTAAGAGAGTTTCATGCCATTTGAGCTAATTACTTCATCATGAGAGTTCACGTGTTTCAAATAATGTCATTTACTTAGAATTACCTTCACTTTCATGCCATTTGAGCTTGGAAAGTATTAGAGCAACGGTTTAGAGCCATAAGATCATTCTAGTTGAAGAACCCCCTACTCTAAGAGAGTTTCTTGCCATTTGAGCTGTTTACTTCATCATGAGAGTACACGGCTTGCAAATCAAGTCATTTACTTACAACTACCTTGACATTGATGCCATTTGAGCTTGGAAATTGTTAGAGCAACTGTTTAGACCATAAGATCATTCTAAGTGATGAACCCCAACTCTAAGAGAGTTTCTTGCCATTTGAAGCTATTTACTTCATCATGAGAGTTCACGGCTTGCAAATCATGTCATTTACTTAGAATTACCTTCAAATTGATGCCATTTGGCTTGGAAAGTGTTAGAGCAACGGTTTAGAACCATAAGTTCATTCTAAGTGAAGAACCCCCTACTCTAAGAGAGTTTCATGCCATTTGAGCTAATTACTTCATCATGAGAGTTCACGGCTTGCAAATCATGTCATTTACTTACAATTACCTTCACATTGATGCCATTTGAGCTTGGAAAGTGTTAGAGCAACGGTTTAGAGCCATAAGATCATTCTAAGTGAAGAACCCCCACTCTAAGAGAGTTTCATGCCATTTGAGCTATTTACTTCATCATGAGAGTTCACGGCTTGCAAATCATGTCATTTACTTACAATTACCTTCACATTGATGCCATTTGAGCTTGGAAAGTATTAGAGCAACGGTTTAGAGCCATAAGATCATTCTAAGTGATGAACCCCTACTCTAAGAGAGTTTCTTGCCATTTGAGCTATTTACTTCATCATGAGAGTTCACGGCTTGCAAATCAATGTCATTTACTTACATCTACCTTGACATTGATGCCATTTGAGCTTGGAAATTGTTAGAGCAACTGTTTAGACCATAAGATCATTCTAAGTGATGAACCCCCAACTCTAAGAGAGTTTCATGCCATTTGAGCTAATTACTTCATCATGAGAGTTCACGGCTTGCAAATCATGTCATTTACTTACAATTACCTTCACATTGATGCCATTTGAGCTTGGAAAGTGTTAGAGCAACGGATTAGACCATAAGATCATTCTAAGTGAAGAACCCCCCACTCTAAGAGAGTTTGATGCCATTTGAGCTAATTACTTCATCATGAGAGTTCACGGCTTGCAAATCAAATCAGTTACTTACAATTACCTTCACTTTGATGCCATTTGAGCTTGGAAAGTACTAGAACAACTGTTTAGAACCATAAGATCACTCTAGTGAAGAGCAACCACTCTAAGAGAGTTTCTTGCCATTTGAGCTATTCACTTCATCATGAGAGTTCACGGCCTGGAGATCATGTCATTTACTTATATTTACATTCACTTTGATGCCATTTGAGCTTGGAAATTGTTAGAGCAACTGTTTAGACCATAAGATCATTCTAAGTGATGAACCCCAACTCTAAGAGAGTTTCTTGCCATTTGAAGCTATTTACTTCATCATGAGAGTTCACGGCTTGCAAATCATGTCATTTACTTACAATTACCTTCACATTGATGCCATTTGGGCTTGGAAAGTATTAGAGCAACGGTTTAGAGCCATAAGTTCATTCTAAGTGAAGAACCCCTACTCTAAGAGAGTTTCATGCCATTTGAGCTAATTACTTCATCATGAGAGTTCACGTGTTTCAAATAATGTCATTTACTTAGAATTACCTTCACTTTCATGCCATTTGAGCTTGGAAAGTATTAGAGCAACGGTTTAGAGCCATAAGATCATTCTAAGTGATGAACCCCCCGCTCTAAGAGAGTTTCTTGCCATTTGAGCTGTTTACTTCATCATGAGAGTACACGGCTTGCAAATCAAGTCATTTACTTACATCTACCTTGACATTGATGCCATTTCAGCTTGGAAATTGTTAGAGCAACTGTTTAGACTCATAAGATCATTCTAAGTGATGAACCCCCAAATCTAAGAGAGTTACTTGCCATTTGAAGCTATTTACTTCATCATCAGAGTTCACGGCCTGCAAATCATGTCCTTTACTTACAATTAACTTCACATTGATGCGATTTGGGTTTGGAAAGTATTAGAGCAACGGTTTAGAGCCATAAGTTCATTCTAAGTGAAGAACCCCCTACTCTAAGAGAGTTTCATGCCATTTGAGCTAATTACTTCATCATGAGAGTTCACGTGTTTCAAATAATGTCATTTACTTAGAATTACCTTCACTTTGATGCCATTTGAGCTTGGAAAGTATTAGAGCAACGGTTTAGAGCCATAAGATCATTCTAAGTGATGAACCCCCACTCTAAGAGAGTTTCTTGCCATTTGAGCTGTTTACTTCATCATGAGAGTTCACGGCTTGCAAATCATGTCATTTACTTACAATTACCTTCACATTGATGCCATTTGAGCTTGGAAATTGTTAGAGCAACTGTTTAGACCATAAGATCATTCTAAGTGAAGAACCCCCAACTCTAAGAGAGTTTCATGCCATTTGAGCTAATTTACTTCATCATGAGAGTTCACGGCTTGCAAATCATGTCATTTACTTACAATTACCTTCACATTGATGCCATTTGAGCTTGGAAAGTATTAGAGCAACGGTTTAGAGCCATAAGATCATTCTAAGTGAAGAACCCCCTACTCTAAGAGAGTTTCATGCCATTTGAGCTAATTACTTCATCATGAGAGTTCACGGCTTGCAAATCATGTCATTTACTTACAATTACCTTCACATTGATGCCATTTGAGCTTGGAAAGTATTAGAGCAACGGTTTAGAGCCATAAGATCATTCTAAGTGAAGAACCCCCTACTCTAAGAGAGTTTCTTGCCATTTGAGCTAATTTACTTCATCATGAGAGTTCACGGCTTGCAAATCATGTCATTTACTTACAATTACCTTCACATTGATGCCATTTGAGCTTGGAAATTGTTATAGCAACTGTTTAGACTCATAAGATCATTCTAAGTGATGAACCCCCAACTCTAAGAGAGTTTCTTGCCATTTGAAGCTATTTACTTCATCATGAGAGTTCACGGCTTGCAAATCATGTCATTTACTTACTATTACCTTCACATTGATGCGATTTGGGCTTGGAAAGTATTAGAGCAACGGTTTAGAGCCATAAGTTCATTCTAAGTGAAGAACCCCCTACTCTAAGAGAGTTTCATGCCATTTGAGCTAATTACTTCATCATGAGAGTTCACGTGTTTCAAATAATGTCATTTACTTAGAATTACCTTCACTTTCATGCCATTTGAGCTTGGAAAGTATTAGAGCAACGGTTTAGAGCCATAAGATCATTCTAAGTGAAGAACCCCCTACTCTAAGAGAGTTTCATGCCATTTGAGCTAATTACTTCATCATGAGAGTTCACGGCTTGCAAATCATGTCATTTACTTACAATTACCTTCACATTGATGCCATTTGAGCTTGGAAATTGTTAGAGCAACTGTTTAGACTCATAAGATCATTCTAAGTGATGAACCCTCAACTCTAAGAGAGTTACTTGCCATTTGAAGCTATTTACTTCATCATGAGAGTTCACGGCTTGCAAATCATGTCATTTACTTACTATTACCTTCACATTGATGCGATTTGGGCTTGGAAAGTATTAGAGCAACGGTTTAGAGCCATAAGTTCATTCTAAGTGAAGAACCCCTACTCTAAGAGAGTTTCATGCCATTTGAGCTAATTACTTCATCATGAGAGTTCACGTGTTTCAAATCATGTCCTTTACTTACAATTAACTTCACATTGATGCGATTTGGGTTTGGAAAGTATTAGAGCAACGGTTTAGAGCCATAAGATCATTCTAAGTGATGAACCCCCCGCTCTAAGAGAGTTTCTTGCCATTTCAGCTGTTTACTTCATCATGAGAGTACACGGCTTGCAAATCAAGTCATTTACTTACATCTACCTTGACATTGATGCCATTTCAGCTTGGAAATTGTTAGAGCAACTGTTTAGACTCATAAGATCATTCTAAGTGATGAACCCCCAACTCTAAGAGAGTTTCATGCCATTTGAGCTAATTACTTCATCATGAGAGTTCACGGCTTGCAAATCATGTCATTTACTTACAATTACCTTCAAATTGATGCCATTTGGGCTTGGAAAGTGTTAGAGCAACGGTTTAGAACCATAAGATCATTCTAAGTGAAGAACCCCCCTACTCTAAGAGAGTTTCTTGCCATTTGAGCTATTTACTTGATCATGAGAGTTCACGCCTTGCAAATCATGTCATTTACTTACAATTACCTTCACATTGATGCCATTTGAGCTTGGAAATTGTTAGAGCAACTGTTTAGACCATAAGATCATTCTAAGTGATGAACCCTCAACTCTAAGAGAGTTACATGCCATTTGAAGCTATTTACTTCATCATGAGAGTTCACGGCTTGCAAATCATGTCATTTACTTACTATTACCTTCACATTGATGCGATTTGGGCTTGGAAAGTATTAGAGCAACGGTTTAGAGCCATAAGATTATTCTAAGTGATGAACCCCCCGCTCTAAGAGAGTTTCTTGCCATTTCAGCTGTTTACTTCATCATGAGAGTACACGGCTTGCAAATCAAGTCATTTACTTACAATTACCTTCACATTGATGCCATTTGAGCTTGGAAATTGTTAGAGCAACTGTTTAGACCATAAGATCATTCTAAGTGATGAACCCCCAACTCTAAGAGAGTTTCTTGCCATTTGAAGCTATTTACTTCATCATGAGAGTTCACGGCTTGCAAATCATGTCATTTACTTACAATTACCTTCACATTGATGCGATTTGGGCTTGGAAAGTATTAGAGCAACGGTTTAGAGCCATAAGTTCATTCTAAGTGAAGAACCCCTACTCTAAGAGAGTTTCATGCCATTTGAGCTAATTACTTCATCATGAGAGTTCACGTGTTTCAAATAATGTCATTTACTTAGAATTACCTTCACTTTCATGCCATTTGAGCTTGGAAAGTATTAGAGCAACGGTTTAGAGCCATAAGATCATTCTAAGTGATGAACCCCCCGCTCTAAGAGAGTTTCTTGCCATTTGAGCTGTTTACTTCATCATGAGAGTACACGGCTTGCAAATCAAGTCATTTACTTACATCTACCTTGACATTGATGCCATTTCAGCTTGGAAATTGTTAGAGCAACTGTTTAGACTCATAAGATCATTCTAAGTGATGAACCCCCAACTCTAAGAGAGTTACTTGCCATTTGAAGCTATTTACTTCATCATGAGAGTTCACGGCTTGCAAATCATGTCATTTACTTACAATTACCTTCACATTGATGCGATTTGGGCTTGGAAAGTATTAGAGCAACGGTTTAGAGCCATAAGTTCATTCTAAGTGAAGAACCCCTACTCTAAGAGAGTTTCATGCCATTTGAGCTAATTACTTCATCATGAGAGTTCACGTGTTTCAAATAATGTCATTTACTTAGAATTACCTTCACTTTGATGCCATTTGAGCTTGGAAAGTATTAGAGCAACGGTTTAGAGCCATAAGATCATTCTAAGTGATGAACCCCCACTCTAAGAGAGTTTCTTGCCATTTGAGCTGTTTACTTCATCATGAGAGTTCACGGCTTGCAAATCATGTCATTTACTTACAATTACCTTGACATTGATGCCATTTGAGCTTGGAAATTGTTAGAGCAACTGTTTAGACCATAAGATCATTCTAAGTGATGAACCCCAACTCTAAGAGAGTTTCATGCCATTTGAAGCTATTTACTTCATCATGAGAGTTCACGGCTTGCAAATCATGTCATTTACTTACAATTACCTTCACATTGATGCCATTTGAGCTTGGAAAGTATTAGAGCAACGGTTTAGAGCCATAAGATCATTCTAAGTGAAGAACCCCCAACTCTAAGAGAGTTTTGCCATTTGAGCTATTTACTTCATCATGAGAGTTCACGGCTTGCAAATCATGTCATTTACTTAGAATTACCTTCACATTGATGCCATTTGAGCTTGGAAAGTATTAGAGCAACGGTTTAGAGCCATAAGATCATTCTAAGTGAAGAACCCCCTACTCTAAGAGAGTTTCATGCCATTTGAGCTAATTACTTCATCATGAGAGTTCACGGCTTGCAAATCATGTCATTTACTTACAATTACCTTCACATTGATGCCATTTGAGCTTGGAAAATTGGAAAGTTAGAGCAACGGTTTAGAGCCATAAGATCATTCTAAGTGAAGAACCCCCTACTCTAAGAGAGTTTCTTGCCATTTGAGCTAATTACTTCATCATGAGAGTTCACGGCTTGCAAATCATGTCATTTACTTACAATTACCTTCACATTGATGCCATTTGAGCTTGGAAATTGTTAGAGCAACTGTTTAGACTCATAAGATCATTCTAAGTGATGAACCCCCAACTCTAAGAGAGTTACTTGCCATTTGAAGCTATTTACTTCATCATGAGAGTTCACGGCTTGCGAATCATGTCATTTACTTACTATTACCTTCACATTGATGCGATTTGGGCTTGGAAAGTATTAGAGCAACGGTTTAGAGCCATAAGTTCATTCTAAGTGAAGAACCCCCTACTCTAAGAGAGTTTCATGCCATTTGAGCTAATTACTTCATCATGAGAGTTCACGTGTTTCAAATAATGTCATTTACTTAGAATTACCTTCACTTTCATGCCATTTGAGCTTGGAAAGTATTAGAGCAACGGTTTAGAGCCATAAGATCATTCTAAGTGATGAACCCTCAACTCTAAGAGAGTTACATGCCATTTGAAGCTATTTACTTCATCATGAGAGTTCACGGCTTGCAAATCAAGTCATTTACTTACATCTACCTTGACATTGATGCCATTTCAGCTTGAAAATTGTTAGAGCAACTATTTAGACTCATAAGATCATTCTAAGTGATGAACCCCCAAATCTAAGAGAGTTACTTGCCATTTGAAGCTATTTACTTCATCATGAGAGTTCACGGCTTGCAAATCATGTCATTTACTTACAATTAACTTCACATTGATGCCATTTGGGCTTGGAAAGTGTTAGAGCAACGGTTTAGAGCCATAAGTTCATTCTAAGTGAAGAACCCCCTACTCTAAGAGAGTTACTTGCCATTTGAAGCTATTTACTTCATCATGAGAGTTCACGGCTTGCAAATCATGTCATTTACTTACTATTACCTTCACATTGATGCGATTTGAGCTTGGAAATTATTAGAGCAACTGCCTAGAGCCATAAGATCATTCTAAGTGAAGAACCCCCTACTCTAAGCGAGTTTCATGCCATTTGAGCTAATTACTTCATCATGAGAGTTCACGGCTTGCAAATCATGTCATTTACTTACAATTACCTTCAAATTGATGCCATTTGAGCTTGGAAATTATTAGAGCAACTGTTTAGACTCATAAGATCATTCTAAGTGATGAACCCCCCGCTCTAAGAGAGTTTCTTGCCATTTGAGCTGTTTACTTCATCATGAGAGTACACGGCTTGCAAATCAAGTCATTTACTTACAACTACCTTGACATTGATGCCATTTGGGCTTGGAAAGTGTTAGAGCAACGGTTTAGAACCATAAGTTCATTCTAAGTGAAGAACCCCCTACTCTAAGAGAGTTTCATGCCATTTGAGCTAATTACTTCATCATGAGAGTTCACGTGTTTCAAATAATGTCATTTACTTAGAATTACCTTCACTTTCATGCCATTTGAGCTTGGAAAGTATTAGAGCAACGGTTTAGAGCCATAAGTTCATTCTAAGTGAAGAACCCCCTACTCTAAGAGAGTTTAATGCGATTTGAGCTAATTACTTCATCATGAGAGTTCACGGCTTGCAAATCATGTCATTTAGTTGCAATTACCTTCACATTGGTGCTATTTGAGCTTGGAAAGTGTTAGAGCAACGGTTTAGAACCATAAGTTTATTCTAAGTTAAGAACCCCCTACTCTAAGAGAGTTACTTGCCATTTGAAGCTATTTACTTCATCATGAGAGTTCGCGGCTTGGAAATTATGTCATTTACTTACAATTACCTTCAAATTGATGCTATTTGAGCTTGGAAATTATTATAGCAACTGTTTAGACTCATAAGATCATTCTAATTGATGAACCCCCAACTCTAAGAGAGTTTCATGCCATTTGAGCTAATTACTTCATCATGAGAGTTCACGTGCTTGCAAATAATGTCATTTACTTACAATTACCTTCACATTGATGCCATTTGAGCTTGGAAAGTATTAGAGCAACGGTTTAGAGCCATAAGATCATTCTAAGTGAAGAACCCCCACTCTAAGAGAGTTTCATGCCATTTGAGCTGTTTACTTCATCATGAGAGTTCACGGCTTGCAAATCATGTCATTTACTTACAATTAACTTCACATTGATGCCATTTGAGCTTGGAAATTGTTAGAGCAACTGTTTAGACTCATAAGATCATTCTAAGTGATGAACCCCCAACTCTAAGAGAGTTTCTTGCCATTTGAAGCTATTTACTTCATCATGAGAGTTCACGGCTTGCAAATCATGTCATTTACTTACAATTACCTTCACATTGATGCCATTTGGGCTTGGAAAGTATTAGAGCAACGGTTTAGAGCCATAAGTTCATTCTAAGTGAAGAACCCCTACTCTAAGAGAGTTTCATGCCATTTGAGCTAATTACTTCATCATGAGAGTTCACGTGTTTCAAATAATGTCATTTACTTAGAATTACCTTCACTTTCATGCCATTTGAGCTTGGAAAGTATTAGAGCCATGGTTTAGAGCCATAAGATCATTCTAGTTGAAGAACCCCCCACTCTATGAGAGTTTCATGCCATTTAAGCTAATTACTTCATCATGAGAGTTCACGGCTTGCAAATCATGTTATTTACTTACAATTAACTTCACATTGATGCCATTTGAGCTTGGAAATTGTTAGAGCAACTGTTTAGACTCATAAGATCATTCTAAGTGATGAACCCCAACTCTAAGAGAGTTTCTTGCCATTTGAAGCTATTTACTTCATCATGAGAGTTCACGGCTTGCAAATCATGTCATTTACTTACAATTACCTTCACATTGATGCCATTTGGGCTTGGAAAGTATTAGAGCAACGGTTTAGAGCCATAAGTTCATTCTAAGTGAAGAAACCCCTACTCTAAGAGAGTTTCATGCCATTTGAGCTAATTACTTCATCATGAGAGTTCACGTGTTTCAAATAATGTCATTTACTTAGAATTACCTTCACTTTCATGCCATTTGAGCTTGGAAAGTATTAGAGCAACGGTTTAGAGCCATAAGATCATTCTAAGTGATGAACCCCCAACTCTAAGAGAGTTACTTGCCATTTGGAGCTAATTACTTCATCATGAGAGTACACGGCTTGCAAATCAAGTCATTTACTGACATCTACCTTGACATTGATGCCATTTCAGCTTGGAAATTGTTAGAGCAACTGTTTAGACTCATAAGATCATTCTAAGTGATGAACCCCCAACTCTAAGAGAGTTACTTGCCATTTGAAGCTATTTACTTCATCATCAGAGTTCACGGCCTGCAAATCATGTCCTTTACTTACAATTAACTTCAAATTGATGCCATTTGGGCTTGGAAAGTGTTAGAGCAACGGTTTAGAACCATAAGTTCATTCTAAGTGAAGAACCCCCTACTCTAAGAGAGTTACTTGCCATTTGAAGCTATTTACTTCATCATGAGAGTTCACGGCTTGCAAATCATGTTATTTACTTACAATTAACTTCACATTGATGCCATTTGAGCTTCCAAATTGTTAGAGCAACTGTTTAGACTCATAAGATCATTCTAAGTGATGAACCCCCAACTCTAAGAGAGTTACTTGCCATTTGAAGCTATTTACTTCATCATGAGAGTTCACGGCTTGCAAATCATGTCATTTACTTACAACTACCTTGACATTGATGCCATTTGGGCTTGGAAAGTGTTAGAGCAACGGTTTAGAACCATAAGTTCATTCTAAGTGAAGAACCCCCTACTCTAAGAGAGTTACTTGCCATTTGAAGCTATTTACTTCATCATGAGAGTTCACGGCTTGCAAATCATGTCATTTACTTACAATTACCTTCACATTGATGCCATTTGGGCTTGGAAAGTATTAGAGCAACGGTTTAGAGCCATAAGTTCATTCTAAGTGAAGAACCCCCTACTCTAAGAGAGTTTCATGCCATTTGAGCTAATTACTTCATCATGAGAGAAAACGTGCTTCAAATAATGTCATTTACTTAGAATTACATTCACTTTCATGCCATTTGAGCTTGGAAAGTATTAGAGCAACGGTTTAGAGCCATAAGATCATTCTAAGTGATGAACCCCCCACTCTAAGAGAGTTTCTTGCCATTTGAGCTGTTTACTTCATCATGAGAGTACACGGCTTGCAAATCAAGTCATTTACTTACAACTACCTTCAAATTGATGCCATTTGAGCTTGGAAATTATTATAGCAACTGTTTAGACTCATAAGATCATTCTAATTGATGAACCCCCAACTCTAAGAGAGTTTCGTGCCATTTGAAGCTATTTACTTCATCATCAGAGTTCACGGCCTGCAAATCATGTCCTTTACTTACAATTACCTTCAAATTGATGCCATTTGGGCTTGGAAAGTGTTAGAGCAACGGTTTAGAACCATAAGTTCATTCTAAGTGAAGAACCCCCTACTCTAAGAGAGTTTCATGCCATTTGAGCTAATTACTTCATCATGAGAGTTCACGTGTTTCAAATAATGTCATTTACTTAGAATTACCTTCACATTGATGCCATTTGAGCTTGGAAAGTATTAGAGCAACGGTTTAGAGCCATAAGATCATTCTAAGTGAAGAACCCCCACTCTAAGAGAGTTTTTGCCATTTGAGCTAATTACTTCATCATGAGAGTTCACGGCTTGCAAATCATGTCATTTACTTACAATTACCTTCACATTGATGCCATTTGAGCTTGGAAATTGTTAGAGCAACTGTTTAGACTCATAAGATCATTCTAAGTGATGAACCCCCAACTCTAAGAGAGTTTCTTGCCATTTGAAGCTATTTACTTCATCATGAGAGTTCACGGCTTGCAAATCATGTCATTTACTTACAATTACCTTCACATTGATGCCATTTGAGCTTGGAAATTATTAGAGCAACGGTTTAGAGCCATAAGATCATTCTAAGTGAAGAACCCCCACTCTAAGAGAGTTTCATGCCATTTGAGCTAATTACTTCATCATGAGAGTTCACGGCTTGCAAATCATGTCATTTACTTAGAATTACCTTCACATTGATGCCATTTGAGCTTGGAAAGTATTAGAGCAAAGGTTTAGAGCCATAAGATCATTCTTAGTGAAGAACCCCCCACTCTAAGAGAGTTTCATGCCATTTGGGCTAATTACTTCATCATGAGAGTTCACGGCTTGCAAATCATGTCATTTACGTACAATTACCTTGACATTGATGCCATTTCAGCTTGGAAAGTATTAGAGTGACGGTTTAGAGCCATAAGATCATTCTAATTGAACAACCCCCCACTCTAAGAGGGTTTCATGCCATTTGAGCTAATTACTTCATCATGAGAGTTCACGGCTTGCAAATCACGTCATTTACTTACAATTACCTTCGCATTGATGCCACTTCAGCTTGGAAACTATTAGAGCAACGGCTTAGAGCCATAAGATCATTCTAAGTAAAGAACACCCCACTCTAAGAGAGTTTCATGCCATTTGAGCTAATTACTTCATCATGAGAGTTCACGGCTTGCAAATCATGTCATTTACTTACAATTACCTTCACATTGATGCCATTTGAGCTTGGAAAGTGTTAGAGCAACGGTTTAGAGCCATAAAATCATTCTAAGTGAAGAACCCCCACTATAAGAGAGTTTCATGCCATTTGAGCTAATTACTTCATCATGAGAGTTCACGGCATGCAAATCATGTCATTTACTTACAATTACCCTCACATTGATGCCATTTGAGCTTGGAAATCATTAGAGGAACTGCTTAGAGCCATAAGATCATTGTAAGTGAAGAACCCCCCACTCTAAGAGAGTTACTTGCCATTTGAAGCTATTTACTTCATCATGAGAGTTCACGGCTTGCAAATCGTGTCATTTACTTACAATTACCTTCACGTTGATGCCATTTCAGCTTGTGAAGTATTAGAGCAACGGTTTAGAGCGATAACATTATTCTAAGTGATGAACCCCCTACTGTAAGCGAGTTTCTTGCCATTTGAACTAATTACTTCATCATGAGAGTTCACGGCTTGCAAATCATGTCATTTACTTACAATTACCTTCACATTGATGCCATTTGAGCTTGGAAAGTATTAGAGCAACGGTTTAGAGCCATAAGATCATTCTAAGTGAAGAACCCCCCACTCTAAGAGAGTTTCATGCTATTTGAGCTAATTACTTCATCATCAGAGTTCACGGCTTGCAAATCAAATCATTTACTTACAATTACCTTCACTTTAATGCCATTTGAGCTTGGAAAGTATTAGAGCAACGGTTTAGAGCCATAACATCATTCTAAGTGAAGAACCCCACTCTAAGAGAGTTTCTTGCCATTTGAGCTAATTACTTCATTATCAGAGTTCACGGCTTGAAAATCAAGTCATTTACTTACAATTACCTTGACTTTGATGACATTTGAGCTTGGAAAGTATTAGAGCAACGGTTTAGAGCCATAACATCATTCTAAGTGAAGAACCCCCCAATCTAAGAGAGTTTCTTGCCATTTGAGCTAATTACTTAATCATGAGAGTTCACGGCTTGCAAATCATGTCATTTACTTACAATTACCTTCACATTGATGCCATTTGAGCTTGGAAAGTATTAGAGCAACGGTTTAGAGCCATAAGATCATTCTAAGTGAAGAACCCCCACTCTAAGAGAGTTTCATGCCATTTGAGCTAATTACTTCATCATGAGAGTTCACGGCTTGCAAATCATGTCATTTACTTACAATTACCTTCACATTGATGCCATTT